>JARFOC010000639.1:801204-832686 GCA_031763485.1 Osmoderma eremita
TACTTGTGAGTAATAAATTTATTATAAGGTACGTGACTTACTTTACCAGAAACTGCGCGCCCTGAGATCAGTAAAAAATAAGAGAGTACTCATATTAGCCGAAGTATTAACGAAATTTATTTAATCATTGGATTGTAAGAGTATCGTTACAATATCTAGAGCCATGATTTAATAACTGTCATAAGAACAAAACTGTGTTCATTATATAATCATAACGAATACCACTTGAGCAAACGGTACTAACCTCGTAATACTACCCTCATCACTCAACGTATATTCTTCGCAAAATACGTCTCGTGATTCGGAAGTATAATCGATTATTTTCTATGCCCTTATGATATAACCGATTATGCAGCGTCCCGAAATAAAAAAAAACTTTTAAATATATATATTTTTCTATTTTTGAATTTCGCACTAAAAATAACATGATTTTATCTAAGCTATGCACCATACCATAGAATAACAGAATGGACAAAGTTGAAAAATAAGAGATCTTGGAATTTTTGCAGAGACTCCAATCGACCATTTTTGGAAAGTGTATTGTTTACCACCAAATCTTGTCAAGAAGGCCAAGAATCGTAACTTATTATTTATTATTGTTACTTTTGATTATTTTGAGGACATTTTCATAAGTTTTTAGTTATTGGTGAATTATATTTAGTTTAAAGACATATTTTCTAATAGAATTTAGTGATATTAGAATTATGAGGAAAGCAGAAAAACATCCTTCCCGTTATTTAAACACACTGTTCGGATTACTCCTCCTGGACAAGTATTAATTAATTCGGGACGACACGTGTTTCGGGAATACTGCTATTCGACTTGATAATGGGAATCCACGTATTCCCGAAACACGTGTCGTCCCGAATTAATTAATACTTGTGCGGGAGGAGTAATCCGAACAGTGTGTTTATTGTGCTACCCCACAGTCCTTGCTATCTTTACTTCCCGTTATTGTTGCGTTCCAGCTTGTAAGAATAATAGAGGCAATACTAAGATTAGTTTCTTCTTATTTCCTAAAGATTTACAAAGGTAAGTTGTATAATGATGCTTGTAGATATATATATATTACATAAAAGAATGACTTAATTTTAGAGCTTTAGTATGGATAGAAAATTGTCGAAGGAGAGATCTTCTTGAGAGAGACATAACAAAATTATGGAACCTTTTGAAACAAAAATGTTTCTAAATGACGTAAGAAGTAGACTACAGCCTCATGCTATTCCAACTATCTTCGACGCAGGTGACCTCATGTAGCCTTACATCAGACCGAGGTACTGCTTAAATGTTAACGTATTATTTATATTATATTTATTTTGTCTGTTAACTATAGCATCTCTTTGTTAATGATTTTAAACTACCATTTACTGATATAAACATATTGTTACATTATAGTTGATATTCTTATTTAATAAACATATCTCATAAAATAAAAATTTTAAAAATAATATGACTTGATCTTGCTGTAGATCTACCAGAATCAATATTCATTGCAAACATTGAGGGAGCCTGCATGCAATGACACCCAGGAGTATTTATAAAAAAATCATTGAAAACACATGATACACCATGCGAACAGTTTCTACATAATTATTTGATAAATCTTTTTGTACGATTAAGAATATTTTATGATCTAAAATATATAAATAGAAACATTTCAACTGTTGGAAAAAGGAAAAATGTAGAATTTATGATCATTAAACATATTTAAATAAGTTATTGGTGTTTCTGTTTACATTAATTCATTATGACCTACTACTATAGCAATATAAGAACGTTAAAACACGACATTGTTTATCATAGATACACATTTTTTGGAAAATTTTCTATTTTAAATTTCCCTCAAATACACCTTTAAAACGTGTCGGCTGCGTTGAAGGTCAATGACAATCGACACTCTGCATTTTTACTTACACACCAAATGGCTCTTTATCAAAAACCCTCTCCATTCATAAAAAGATTGATTGATAAATAAATTTTATTTCGTCCAGAAAATACATGAACATTTATATAATATACTACAATAAATTCTAAGAATGCAGTGGGTTAAATAGATTTTTATCACCAGCGCCGTTAAAAAGTCACTGCAAAACCTCACTTCTTACCTATACTAAATGGTGTACCGCAAGGAACAATATTTGGTCCTATTGTGTACAAAAGATATGTAAATGATGATCTCTCTTTTGAATGACATACGAATTGTTATACATGCTGATGATATTTCAGTACTCATCTAATATTCTAGATATAACAAACAATGTATTTAAAAAAAACTGTGCGCAAAAAAACTAATTTCGTGATCTTTCATGCCCAACAATGGCAAGTCCAAAATTTTAGCTTGGAATTTAACCGCCATTCATTGATCAAAGCAACAGCATGAAATTCTTAGGTTTGCAAGTACAAGATAACTCATTATGGATGGAACATGCATGAAACTTGCAGCCAAAATTTCTTCCAGATCATATGCTCTTAGAAGTCTCCTAGGAAGTGTGTCGCTAGACAACTAAAGATGACTATTAACGCTGAAAAAAACAAATGTCTAGTAACATCTAAAGAACCGGTAAGAAGCAAGCTAGAGGTTGACCAAAGGATGATCGAAAAAGTAAATCAGTTTAATTATTACGGCGCTGATATAACAAGCTATGAAGATCTAGATAATGAAATCCGGGAACAAATAATGAAGGCATCCCGAATTTCAGGCTGCCTAAGAGACATTGTATGGAGGAACAAATACCTCAGAATGGAAAGTATAACGAAAGTATACAAATCAGCAATAAGACCCATAATGACATACACTGCGGAAACAAGGCCAGATACCTCCAAGACACAGCAAATGCGGAGATCGGTAGAAATGAAAATAATAAGAAGCATAAATGGGAAAACACTGCTTTACAGAATCAGAAGCGGAGACCTACGGCAACAAAGCGGAATACAGGATGTGGGAAAATGGATAAGACAACGAAGAAAACGTTGGAACAAACACGTAGGCAGAATGGGGTATCTGTTTGGCAGGCCATCGAAACGCTGGCATGAATGCTGGACATCTACATCAGAAGAGGCATTGGAAGAAAACAGGCAGTAGCCTACCTACCACGTGTAGAATGGAAGAAGAAGACAGATTGGTAACTGTTCAATATACTGAAATCCAATTCCGACTCCATTACGGCAAAACTTTGTAGGCCTCATCATCACCAGCCAAGAAGGTTTTTTTGCACAAAAGATGGCATTAAGGTCAATTGTAACCGCGAAACACACCGATTGGTGAAAATATATCTTCGCACATCTAAGAATTCTTCTATTAACATGTTTGAATATTTCTGAGATATGTAGCTATATTCTTTTAAATAAAAACTTATTAAGTGTAACGCCGAATTGCAGAGCTATAATACCGGAATAAACGATGATATCCACCGATCCCAATTTACTTTTAAATTAACCGATATTGGGGCAAAATAGTATCGGAGTAAAATTTTTATAAGATTGTTACATTAGTCTGTACTAATATTAAGAATGAAACATTGAGGTGCAACGTATTTCAATATCTCAAGCAAATAATTTCAACCCTATGAGGATCTCATTAGTTTATCTTATTTCCCATTGTATCCCCTAAAGTACTTTTTTCTTTTTCTCTCATTTAACAAATGTTAGTCTAATTTAATTTTCTTTAGTTTCCTTATTGACATATTACACACGCAATATGTGTCTATGTAATTAACAAATATTATTATTACAGTATTAACTTCGAATTTTCGCACCGTTTCTAAACTTCTCATCCCGTCGGCCAACAAATCACAAACCTGGAGCCCCACCGAGAGAGAAGACCTTTTAGCAGCAGCCTACTGAGTGGCGGACTAAAGTTGAATTTACGTCTCATGTTATACGAATGAAAATCAGAATTTAATGAGAAATTGTTACGGTTAGAAAATATATGTACAAGGACCACCAGAATATACATGGAAGACAAGGGTAATATATCAAATTTCTTTAAAAAAAAATGGCCTCCATGCTCGGTACTGCCGATACCAACCACACAGCGAACTATGCGATGATACCCTAAGATATCCTACAGAATACTTGATTATAATGGATTGCTTTTAAGTAATCCAAGTTAATTTCATATTTTTGGGTCCTAATTTGCATACTAACTAAGCGATTCGTCCGATTGTGTTGGCCGTGAAGTTATCCTTATGTTTGCGCCATCAATGTCAATTCTCTCCGAAAATTTCTAAAAGATCTTGTAATAGCCATATGTCCGGTTGAAGGATTTTTTCGTAAATATCTTGCGGCACTGCTATTCTAATGCTGCTATGTTGGTGTTCTTAATATCTAAGTTACCACATTGTATAATATTTAAGTCGTCTCTATATATATGTATACAGTGGACTCTCTCTTAATCGACACTCTCTTAACCGACCATTCCATTGACCGACTGTTTCACTAAAGATGATAGAAAAATTAACTATGCGTACCTACGCAAATAATTCTTCTCAATTACTTATTTTTTGAAGAAAGGTTATTTACAGTATATAATATTAATGCATATAAATACCGTATATGTATTTATTTTTATATACATACAAATAATAAATAGGTATTTCTTTGATGTAAACTATATTCTATTGAATGAAAGAAACCTTTCTAACAGCGTATAAATATTTTACTCTGTCTGGAATAAGTGTAAATTTTTTGTGATATTGTAACAATATTTTTAGACACACCAGGTAACAACGGAATGTCTGAAATGAGTCACGCCCTGTAATAATAAAGCATATATCTGCTATTAGGTTTAATAACATTAATTTTACGTAAAACACCGTGGAGATCTGTGTGCATTGTATTAAATATAATTTATACAAACATGGCCAATAAAAGAAAGCGTGTCATTTCATTAGAGAAAAATTTGGCTGTATTGGACCGCTTAGAAAAAGGAAAGTCGGTTAAAAAAATTGCGCTAGATCTTGGGGTCGGGAAAACCACTGTAGAAGACTAGAAAAGAAATAAAGTGAACATAAAATCTTGCTGCTCCAGTGTATCAAATGAAACCCCTAGAGTTTTAACGGCTCGAGTTGCACTGAAGAAACCAAATTTGAAACCACTGGATAATGCTCTATGGCTATGGTTTGTTCAACAGCGACACAAAGGTGTGGCTTTGAGTGGTGGAGAAAAGCCTTACATTTGCATAGGTCGCTTAATGATGCTGAGAATTTTTCTGCAAGTGACGAGTGGTTAACAAAATGGAAAAAAAACGATACGGTGTGCAGGATGGAGGAGTAAGAACCGACGAAGGATGGAGGGACGCACAAACCTAGAATTAGATGAAGCATATTAAAGCTCCAATATCATAGCGTTTGCCAAAGCCCAAAGAATAAGATGACTGAGGCATGTAGAAAGACTAAACAGAGAAAAGTTAGTTAGCCCTTACTGGAGAGCCTATAGGGAAAAGGAGAAAGGGAAGACCAAAAGAGAGATGAATGAATAAAGTGGAAGAAGATCTAAAAAATTGGAAGGAGATGGTAGGGAATAGAAGAAAATGGAGAAAAGTAGTCCGTAGAGCACTTGAAGAATGTTCCTAATATTAGTATTTTATTAGCCCTAGACCTTCACGGCCTGTAGAGCAAATTATTATTTAAGTTAAAGTGGATCCAGACAAAATAAATGAATCATGGGTTACCAAATACCGCATAAAGTACTTACTTTATTTCTAAGTAAAATACAAATAAATTAATAAAATATAAATAAAACCATGCATTAAGCAGTAAGCAATAAGCAATGCTCTCTTTCGCAATTGGCGAGCCAGAGAAGACGGACTCAGACAACGTAAACCCGGCGGAATTCCATTCCAAAGCCTGACAACATTATAACGAAACGAATCCCTGAATATTTCGAGGTGGCGAACCGGCGGAGTTAATAAGCCCCTGAAGCTCACATTGATGTTGTGAACATCCGTTCTGAATAAGATTTTGCGGTACAAGTAACTACGCTTCTTGAAGAAAATGATTTTATAGGAAGAGACGGTGGCGTGAAATTCCGCTCTCGCAGAAATATTCAACCAACCAGCCCACCCGAGCGTATGCGAGATCCTACCAAACTTACGTATCCCATATATGAGTTTAAGACAAGAATTCTGCAAACGCTGAAGTCGAGTCCTATCAATAGCATCCAAACAATAATAGTAAACGCTCAAACAAAAATTAAGTCTGGAGAGGACCAAGGATTCACATAAGGCCTTTCGCAATGCTATATCCAAGTACTCTCTGCTACCGTACAAAACCTTAAGACTACAGTAACCAGAACTGATTAAGTGTGAGACATGTTCCTTAAAGCTTAGAGTCAAGCTGAAGGCCCAAGTTACGCACACAATCTACCACTGTAGGAACATCATCATTAATTTTAATCACAACATCCTTCAAAACCGCAGCTCGGGTTTTTGCACGACCAAAAACCATAACAGAGGTCTCTTTACTATTCAGATTAAGACAATGCTCTTTGGTCAAGTCTACAAGCGACCGACGGTCAGTATTTAAGGTATAATATAATTGCGTATCATCCGCGTAAAGGCGATAATTACAAAATTGCAAAAATTTGATAATTTTTTAAGTGTAAATTACATAAAGTAGCGGTCCCAAAATGCTGCACTGAGGAACGCCTGAAATAACTGGGAGTGGGTAGGACAATCGACCATCATAGAAAACCTGTTGAGATCTGTTAGATAAATAAGAAGAGAAAAAATTTACAGAATTCTGAGAAAAGCCAATATATTTTAAAGTGGTAGTAATAGAGAGTGGTTAATGGTATCAAAACCCTTAGAGTAGTCCAACAATACCAAAACAGTAATTTGATTATTATCGATACTATGTAATAAATCATCAACAATATTAGCCATCGCAGACTCACAACTATTGCCCGGGCGAAACCCCGACTGCTTCAAGGGCAATACACCCCCAGTATCTAAGAAAGTTCGAATCTGCACACCAACTGCCTTCTCCAACAACTTAGACAAAACAGGAAGAATAGATATAGATCGCAAGTCAGTAAAATCAGTGGGATTGCGTGATTTGGGAATAGGACTCACGAGGCTTTCCTTCCAAGAGTCAGGAAAAACTCCCTCAAGCAGACAAGAGTTGATTATATGGGTAATCATAGGTAACAAATAGGGACAACAAAGAGATAACATTTTAACTGAAACACCGTCCAACCCCGTTGCCCGCGATTTAATGGAAGTAAGCAGAGATTCAACTTCGCCCGTAGTTAATAATGTGAAAGAAAATGCATTAACAGTAGAACTGATACTAATATTATAAAAATCTATTAAACTAATATCAGCAGCAGCATTTGACATAAAGGTAATGAAGTGATTATTTATATTGTCCACGTCCGACAGATGACAAGGCAATTCTATCTTCTTACATTTATTGTATATATTTAATGATTTTATATTATTCCATAACATCCTACTATCCTTCAATCCGTTAAGCACGTTTTTCACGACGAATAGTAGAGGTAGTAAAATTACGTAACTGTTTATAAGATGAAAATCTATTAAGAGCACACAATACGTCATTTCCAAGAGTATGGTATCTCAAAAGGTTTTTCGCAATTTATAACAATATGCCAAAACTACCAAAAACCCATTTACTACAATTACACTGATTGATTAACTTCTCTATAAACCATCTTGCAGCTTGTACGATATATAATTAGGTAAGCACTTGACTTTCGGCTATTGTATTGATTATAAATCATTTACGATTACACATGAACGGTTTTCGCATCTGTTGGCAGACACGAGATGATCTATTTCAAAAAATAACTAACGTCAAAGTGCTATTTTCTGTTCTCTGCCAGCACCCCGTCATCAAGTAAAAGTGTAATTTTTTTCATTCTCCTTTTTACCTTCTAACTCCGGCACAATCTCCCCTCTCCGCCATCATCAAGAACTGTTTCTCGATAGGTCCCAGCGGCCTCGCGATCGGATCGGCTAAAATTATGGAGGCCGCGTTCTCCAGCTCCTCCGGGGAATCCTCGATCAGGTGCTGCTTGGATTCGGTGGCTTTCATTTTTCACCGGAAAAAAGCGACATCAATCTATAAACTGGTTTTTGAACTGGTAACCAGTGGCGTTCTGCTAAGACTGTCGTGTCGATACCAGGCTAATGTGATCAGGGGTGGTAATAATTGAATTATGCGGTACAAATCCGTAACCTTCCAGTAGAATCGGCCTATTTATTTCACGTAGAAATCTATATAAATGTATTTATGTAAAACTACAAAAGTGAATCATTATTGATTCGAGAACGCCTGGATTTAATGTTTCGTATTGCCTGCGTATCTATCCATTTTAATCTAATCATATGCGTAAGTTTAATGGTTTCTTAAACTGAAAATCCATTTTATATGGGTGCTGAAATAATCCAGGACAATTTGGGGATATAACAAATTCACTTCAAAGTATTTTCTGGAAATATTCATTAGTTTTAGTGGATACAATTTTACAATTATATACCATAGAGCAAAACTTAATCTAAAAGAAAGCAAACCTACTTTAGCTAGAACTATATGCAGATTAAACATCTGGTGTCAGTTGTTTCAGCTTGTATCAAATTGTGTTATATTATTAAAAGCTTTATATTAACTTAGCTTGTCTGTATGTAAGAATGTGAATTTTAATGTAATGCAATTTTAGTACACTTCTGAATGCTTGAAAATTCGCATACTTGCGTATCTTCGAAACATAATATTCATTTCGTTTTAGAATAACAACAAGTGTTATTAATAAAGTAAAAAAAAAATATTCGTCTAAAATAGTAACAATAAAATCAAATTACATAAAATGTAAAGTATTCTGATTACCAAGATGGATTTTAAAGAGGAAGATCAATAGAGTCAAATCTCTTAGTATTTTCACATGATGTATCTATGGCAATAATATTCGATTGCATTTGATGTCCTTTACATCGGCTTTAGTAGGCCTTTTAATACAAGTGAATCAAGTTCTTTTAACTAAATTCCGTAGTTTTGACTTTTCCAATCAATTAACTAATTTCTTTGACTCGTATTTGTGCAATAAAAGACAAATAGTTTTTATAAGAATACACGTTTTTTGCCCACATCTGGTGTACCACAAGTTAGTTTACTAGCCTTTATTATTTGCAATATTTTAGGAATAACCAGCCTGAAAATTTTCAAACATAATTATATCTCGTCCGATGATAACTTTTCAAATCTCAATTGTCGTAGAATATACAGGTTGTTCTGGGAAATTACAAATTGAGATTGTTGTTGCGCTAATCTGATCGAAAGTCGCAGCATGAAGAAGAAAAACATAAAAGAAATATATGTATATATATATATATATATATATATATATATATATATATAGCCTTTAGCAGGCCTTCTAGGCCCAGAGCTTTGTAATTTTCTTCCATATCTTGCTATTCCTAGCCTTTTCCTTCCATCCAATTACTTTCCCTTCTTTTAAATCTTCTGGAACCGCTTCCCTTCATCTTTTCCTTGGTCTGGCTCTCTTCCTTCCGCCCTCGGGTTCTTTATTAGCAATTTGTTTGACTATTCTATCCTCTGCCATTCTTTCTATGTGTCCCAGGCACTGGAGTCTCCTCGATATAATCATTGCATCTATTTTTGGTTCTTCATAGATATTATACAGTTCTTCGTTAGTTTTTCTCACATATCCCTCTTCTGTTTTCCTCCCTCCCAAAATCTTTCCTAACATTTTCCTCTCCCATCTCATCAATTTTTCTTTTTGTTTCTTGTTTAGCATCCAGACCTCACACCTGTACAATAATGTAGGCTTTAAGATAGACGTGTAGAGTCTTAATTTTGTTCTGTTCGACAAGTATTTGAACCGGATTAAATGTTAATTTCTTTTTCTTCATTACAATTATTGGTTAGTAGGGCACCTAGATATATAAATGCTTTCGCACATTCAAATTCTAAACTGCCTTTTTGTGTTTCCACTTTAAATTTTTCACCTGTATATTGCGTTTCTATCCTCATCACTTTACTCTTATTTGTATTAATAATCAATCCTATTTTTTCCGTTGCATCTACTAGATTCCTCAATATGACCTTCAAATCTTTTTCTTTTCTTACAATTATGGCCATATCATCTGCATAGCAAATCACCTGGTGACTCGTATAGTAAATATGTCCCTCTCTATTCAGTTTGCTATCTCTCACGACCCTTTCCAAAGCAAGATTGAACAATAATGTTGACAGAGGGTCGCCCTGTCTGACGCCTGATCTAACTCGAAATTCCCCCGAACTTACTCCCTTGTTCTGCACACTACTTGTAGTTTTCGCTAGTGTCATCTTAACAAGTCTCACCAATTTTCCCGGCAATTCGAATTCATAAAGTGCTTTTATCAGCTTAACTCTAGAGACACAATCATACGCATTCTTCAAGTCTAAGTAAAAGTACTACTGCTGGTATTTTATATTCGTAGCATGACGTTATAATTTTAATTCATTGTAAAAATCTGGTCCATTGTTCCCGTTCCTTTCCTGAATCGTACCTGATATTGTCCTATTAGTTTTTCCAAGTACGGTTCCAATTTCCTCTTAATTGCAGTCGCTAAAACCTTATATACCACATCCAGTAAGGATATCCCTCTGTAATTGCTACAAATCGTTGCATTTCTTTTTTTGTTTTAATTGGAATTATCAGTGCATGACTAAACTTCTTAGGCATATCTTCCTTCCTCCAAATTTCTAATATCAGCTCAAATATTTTTTGTGTCAGTTTTTTTCAGCATGTTTTATATTTTTTTCTGGACTTTTACTATTTTTTAATTGTTCCACTATTTCCCTGTCGTCCCCTATCAAATTCCCTTCTTTATCTTTGATATATATTGCCTGATTTCGTCGTTGTTTCTCTTCTTTTATTTCTCTGTAGAAATTTCATGCCTCTTTTCTTTGATAATAGCTTTCTATCTCCTTTGCTCTCTTTTCCTTTTCTTCTCTCTCACTATGCCTGCATACGCTTTCTGCATTCCTTCTTTGTTATCTCTATTTCAAATATGTATACTTCGTGCTAAGTATGTTTCCTTTGGAAATAACAAATCTGATTTTTCAAGCTTGTCGAATATTAAGCAATTAAACAATTTAAAAGTTTATGATAGCCGCAGCTATTGCTTTAAATGAGCTAAAATGCACGTCACACGTATCAGCAATTTTGTTATAATTGTTACACATCATAAACACAGATGACTTAAACAAAACGTTTGTTCTACTTCTTGGGCAATTAAACATACTTACATTCATAGCGTGCTTCTAATGTAGGAACATTAAAATTAATTTTACAGCCACGGACAGTCAATATTGTTATCTAACAATCCAAACAAAAACTTTACACTTAACATATTACACCTTCTACATAATGAAACAAAGTCTAGCCTAGCTAACATATTATAATCAAGTCCCCTTTGAGGATGAAATCCAATTTTAAACAGCATTTATGTACTTTAAAAACCGCCTTTGCACCGATTCAATGTTATTCATATGAACACCAAGGATGCGTATTCCAGTTTTGACCTAATACGCCAGTAATAAAGCAGTGTTAGGCATCTGATGTTGTTAGAATCACGGCCGTTTTTGTACAGATGAAACCATAAGTCCGGTAAGCACTCGAAATTGTTGTATTCATATGCTCGACAGAAGAAAGTTTACTGTCGAAGATTACTCTTTAGTAGTTTGAACTCGTTGGAGATCTTCGCCATTTAACTTGTACGTAAAATCTACATAGTTGTTGCTTCTCGTATATGACACAGTTTTACACTTCTTAATGTTGAGTTGCAAGTGATTGTATGTTCGCCAATCATTAACTGCTGATATATCTATTTGCAGTTTAATGCAGTCTTCAATCTATCTTATTTCTCGAAATATCTTCAGATCATCAGAAAATATTAAGTGGCGATTTCATTTGTAAACAGTAAGAACAAAATTGGGCCAAAATAGATCCTTGTTGCAATCCAATGTCATCCTAAATGTTTCAGATCTCACATGGTAGTATTCAACAAATTGTTCTCTCCCAATTAAAGATGATCTAAGCAGCGCTAACAAAGAAGGTGAAAACCCAATAGCCTGGAATTTTTTACGTAGTACATAGTGGTCAACTTCCGCCTTCTGAAAATCAGTGTAAACTGTGTCTACTTGGCTCTCTGTCTGTCAAAGGTTTGCGATACAAACTGAGTAAAGCAACTTAAGTTTATAACTGCAGAACGTTTGGCCATAAATCCGTGTTGACTGGGTGAAATAAAGATTTTAACTGCATTATAAATATGGTCCCATAGTATTGACTCGAAGATTTTTGCAAAATTGCACGTGATAGATATAGGCCTGTAATTGCATATATCATCCGAGCTTCCAGATTTTAGGGCAGGACACACTATATTTTTGGTATCTCTAATGATTTTAATATCAAAGTAAGTAAATGAGATAATGGTTCCATAAATATTGCAGCACAGTCACCAATAATAAAGCTTGTAACAGCTAGAAAGCTGGTTAATTAATTAGCGTAGTGGCTATACTGCTTATTACAAATTCGAAATTAAACGCAGATGACTTCACATTTAGGTGCACGAAATAAATACCATAATTCAACCACCAACAATTTTTTTAAATGCTCAATCATATTTAAATATCCTATTCTGATAAAATTTACATTAACAAACAACTAAGCGAGCATGGCAATTAGCACCTCACATCGATGCCTAAACAAACATGTAAACACATAAATGTAATACACCCATTCTCATTTCCGACATATCACCTAATGTAACACCACTATATAAGCTGGCCTACTGCGATATCTCCCACAATAAGACCACATACATTATTGAAATGTACGCCACACGTAAAATCCGAAATGGCACACTATCGATTGTAACCCGTGACGCAAAATTAATGGAGATATTATTAGGAATTTGAGTGGATTACTTTATTAATTAATTTCGGCTGCGCAATACGTAAATTGAATTACTAAAGCGGTAACAAAAATTCAGCTCGCCTATCAGACAGACAGAGCACATTAATAGAATCTCTGGTATTTACAGCAACACAAAAATGAACGTGTCAGAGGTAAACCAGATACCGAACCTGCCTAAATCTTTATCGTTGGACGAGAAGAAATATCTGCTGGCGGTGGAACGTGGAGATATGGGTAACGTTCGAAGGTAAATGCTCAAACCGCGCGCCGGTTTTTATTTTTTAATTTGAGAACGTTAATTTTGTAGAATTTTGGAAAGAGCTCGCGAAATCGGTACCCCAAACATAAACTGTGTTGATAGCTTAGGAAGAAGTGCCTTAACCCTAGCCATCGATGGTGAAAACTTGGAGATGGTCGAACTGCTGATGTTAATGGGCGTAGATACGAAAGATGCCCTACTTCACGCCATCAATGTGGAATTCGTAGAAGCTGTAGAGCTCCTTCTAGATCACGAGGAGTCGGTACATAAAGACGGAGAACCGTACGTAAGTTATAATAGTAAGATATCTTTTTATGAGTTACTCTCTCCTCAATCGACAAGGTTGGCCTAAAATATGCTGAGTCAATAGCTGGTAGCTTCATTCAAATAAGTATAATAGATAGGTACTGCAAATTGAAGATTCTTCAAATCAGAAAAAACAACAGTGCAAAAGTTTTTTAAGTATTGTTTAAAGAAAGATTAATATAAAAATATCAAGAGTTTTAAAAAAATCTTATATCTCGAGTAAGTAGAATTAGTAAAACGCATGTCTGTACTGGGTAGGGTTTGACCGGTTTTTAAAATAAATTTGTCACATTTGAAAACCGGTTTTTAAATGAAGAAAACCGGTTTAAAAGAATTCAAATTATGTAAAAATTAATTTTTAACTTATTTGATTTTTCAACGTTGCGAGGTGCGTTGGCCAATGCTGGTGGATTGTGCACTGCGCACGTGGAAAAGACGTGCCCCACCGACTTATTTTATATTAGTACATATGCGCAATCCGTCACGAGTCACGACAGGTTCGCTTAATCTTGTAGAGTGAAAACTGGAAACAAAAATATAAAGTTGTTATAGTTGGTAAAAATACCGTAAGTATTAAGTATGTTCCTAACTTATATGTTTGTATTTTCTATTTTACATTTTAAAATTATTGTTTTATTTTATAAATTTCTTCTCTCAAAAATTAATGTAAAATAAAAAGTTCTGGCTTCTGTCTAACGGGATTTAAAATAAAACACAGGATGTTAAAATAATCCATATTTTCTTTCGCAACGTTTCGACATAAATTATGTCTTTATCAAAGTTCGGAATTCGGTTAAGAAGATACGTGTTTTTTCAAAATCCCTAAAAAAATGTGCAGATTTCTTTAAATTACATTAATATTAATAGTTAAAATAATAAAATTATAAAATAAACGTCAAAAATATTTATTTAATAACTTTAATTTCATTTTTAGATAGTCGGAAGTTTAGGATAGTTTCAAAAAGTTAGGGATAGACAAGGCAATCTGAAATCATTGTAATAAAATGTTGAGTTGCAAAGGATCATCTACGAGCAATCTACATAATCATTTGAAAGCAGTTCATAAAATAATTATCGGAAAGGAATCAGAACCGATCGGCGAAGAAGAAAAGCCTGGATCTTCCTCTTCTTCAAAAAAAGAACCAAACGAATATTTAGAATTTTATGAAAGTGAAAAGGAGTATTTTAGAAGAAATCATATCAAAACTTCCAACAATGGATGGATTTTCTATTAAAAGCTTTATCTCATTCATACGAGGGTCTCTTCAACAACAAGGATATTCATTACCAAGAAACAACTCTACAGTAATGGATCTCATTCAAGCGTTTTATGACAATGCCAAACGTAAAACTATTATCGAATTAGATTCAATAAAAAGGGATAGAAAAAAATTCTCTATAACTTTAGACTAGTGGACTGGCAAAAGAAATCATAGATATTTAAACAATAATGTGCACCACCTGGCAGAAGATTTCGATTTGGGATTAGTGCCGCTGGTTCCTATGATGCTCAGAGAACATTAGAATTGGTATCTAGAAGGCTACAATATTGAATCTAGGAACTGACATAGTTGCAGCAACAAATGATGGTGCTGCTGTTATGAGAAAAATTGGCAAATTAGCATCTATAATTCATCAACTATGCTATTCACACGCCATCCACATAGCAGTTACTGATGTGTTATATAAACATAGAGAAATGGCTGGAGCTCAAGCCGAAGTAAATGTTTCAAGTGAGGAATCAGAAGATGAAGACGAACACGAATATAACGATTATGAAGATTCTCTTTATTATGTTTGTAACCGAGAACATCCTATTCCTATTTTGTCTGACAATTACAAACAATCAGTTTCACAAATTAGAAAAATTTGTAAGTTCTTTAGAAAATCTCCAGTAAGAAACACCATTCTTCAAAATTATATCAAACAAGAAAAAGGAAAGGAATTAAATTTAATTCTTGACTGCAAGACAAGGTGGAATAGTTAGAGGACATGATTGGAAGATTTCTGGCAGTAAAAGAATGTGTTGTTTTAGCATTGAATGATATTGGTTCTTCTTATACATGGAATGAAGCTCAATATCCTAAACTTTTGCAACTTCATAAAATCTTGGGGCCGATTCGTCTAGCAGCTGAAGGCTCAGGGCGACGAGATACCAATTTATTAACAATATTTGAATTTCTGTTAAATGAACTAAAAAATTTAAACACTGAAATAAGTTTGAAATTATTATATGCTTTTGAAGAACGAATTCAAGAAAGAAGACAAGTAGAATTAGCAACTCTTTTACTGTCTTTGCAAAATTCACAAAACATTTCCAGTTCAGCAAAGAAATCTAGTGTACTTTCTTTAGCTTCAAAAATCGAAATTATTAAGTTATCTGGAGAGATATTGTCTAGATTATTTCAAAATTCTTATGTGGAAACCGATTCTGATGACGAGCAAATCGAAGAAACTACTCACCAGAGTAACGCTTTTTTAAAGGAAACCATGGAAAAATCAATTCATAAGATTCTTGAAGACCCTGAAGAAAAACTTACAACTCCGAGGACACTGAAAGCTGAATTTTCATTATTTGAGACAATCAATAAAAGAACCAAAAACTTAGATTTGTTATTTGATGCCTTGAAAACTATAAAACTAAGTTCAGTAGCTAGTGAACGAGTATTTTCAATTTCAGGCAATATTGTGTCCAAAATAAGAACAAGACTTAGCCACTGTTCGGTGGATATTTTATGTTTTTTAAAATTCTATTTTCTTAGGAGAAATTAAAATTCGTGAAATAAATATAAATATTTGAAATTTTTGTTTGAGTTTTTGTTATTTTGTGTAAGGAATGTGTAATCCTTAATATTTTTTTTATATTTTGACTTTGATATTGATTTCGTTTTTTGTTATTTTATATAAATTAAATAAAATATTTTTCCGTATTTTTTTTTTTTGACAAAAATTCGAAAATCTGCTAAAACCGGTATTTCAAAAAGTAGGTTTTTGTATAAATCCTGGTACTGGGCCCATCATCATACAAACGTATCATAAATTAAAATTTAGCATAGGTATTTGATATTTATTGACATTTTACATTAATTAGACAATTGCTTACATTGATAATAACACTGTTTGTTACGAATGTAAATAAAATATGTAACAATAAAGCCGTGTTGTAGCCGCAATTGTATTTCTGTATAACATGAAGACATTAAGTTAGTTTTGAACGTGACGTCTAAAAAGAGTGTCGAAAAACACTAGACCACTAGACTAGCTAGCTCTTCCATGACAAGATGATTCAGTGTCGTTCTGAGGTATCTCTTCTCCAGCCATATCTAACAGGGTGCTCTTTTTCAACCTCCGTCTAGCGTGAAATGTCATACGTGTGATTTTCTGTAGGCTTGCTTAATGCTTTTGACTGAACCAGTCATGGAAGGTATTAAGTACGACGGACGTCGGGTTACTAAGGTACGTTTTGTGCTTTTGCTCTACTGACTGGCATTGCTAAAAGCTCTGTTAGTGAAATCGTATCTGACTTAGGCTATCGAAAAGTGTCCGCGAAGTTGGTACCAAAACTGTTGACCGACTAACACAAAATGAAAAGGATTGCGGTGGCTATTGAACTTCTAACGCGTTATCGTTAGGAAAACGGATTTCAAGAGTCTATAGTCACAGGAGACGAAACATGGGTACAACACCATACCCCCTAATCAAAAAAAGACTCGATGACGTGGAAGCATCCGAGTTCACCAACACCGAAAAAATTTAAAGTTCTGCAGTCTGCAAACCAGCCAATGGCAACTGTGTTCTGCGATATGCAAGGCGTTTTGATTGTCGAGTTTTTCCTACCGAAAGCAACAATCAACAGCGATATTTATTGTGATATTCTCGGAAAAGTACGCGAAGCCATTCGGCAAAAAGGAAGAGGAAGGCTGACGAAAGGAATCAGGTTGTTGTATGACAATCCAAGACCGGGTACCTCAAATCAGACGAAAGCCTAGCTTCAGAAACACAATTGGGAAGTTATTGTCCATCCGCCCCATAGTTAAGACCTATCTTCTTCTGGTTTTCATTTGTTTGGGCCGTTGAAAGTTCATTTGTCGGGTAAAAGGTTTGAGGACGACGACGAAGTTCAAGAGGAAGTACGGCAGTATTTTACAAATTTCGATGGCACCTTTTACGAAAAGGGAAACTTGTCCCTCGCTGTGATAAGTGCCTTAATATTATGCGATAATGTTGAAAAGTAGCTCACAATTCACGCTTTTCCTTAAGTGTATGTTTGATCCCCATAAATAAAATAGCCTGTCTGTAATTCACAAATGTATCTTAGTAACCGGACATCCCTCGTACAAAAATGTGTTTTACAATCCATAGCTGTCCGTGGCGCAAAGACTTTTTAAACATCCATATAAACTTCAAAAGTACTTCAAAAGTACTTCTATGTCTATTGGTACAATCTGCCGATAATGGAGATACCAAATCCAACACTTTAATATTGCTAGATTAAACTAACTAGACTAGAGTCGTAAAATGTTTAAAGCCTGGCAATAAAGTTTCAAATTCCCTTACGTGCAAACCTGTGTAACTTGTACTAAGGTTCCATAGCGGGAAATCTTGAACTATTTTCTGTTTTTAACAGCAATAAACCAATATAAATGAACGTGTTTTGTTGACGTGATTTCACTAAAAAGAAAACCGAATAGACATCTGTGTTTACAACCACCAGTTTTATGAGCAATATTCAGCGTAATTGTAGTTTTTGTGAGATTAAAGTATTTGTAAATTCTTTTCTGGGCAAAGAATGGGGGATTTTGGGAGCTTAAGCGTGCAAAAGGAGAGCTCGAATGATTCATTTGCTTGAAGAAGTGGTGGATAAGGGTCGGACCGCAATCTCATGTGGAAACTTAAACGTTAATTTCTTGGATCAAATGGGACTTGACCAAAGGATTCAAAGTATTTTTAAAAGTTTCAACATTATACCTTACGTAGTCGGCCCTACAATGGTTATTCCCACTTCATCGACATTAATTGACAACATTTTTGCAGATAGTGCGGTGCATATTTATGTTTACACAAAGCGAACACACATTTTTTTCTGACCATCGTTTTCAAATGATGGGAATTGTTAAGTCCCCAAAGCATACTACAGTTACAGAGTGCCGGCGTAGGTTTTCTAAAGAATTAGTCTCACTTTTCCAATCACTGATTGCTGCTGAGCGTTGGGAAGATGTCTATTCTTGCAGTGAGGATAAATTTGAAGCGTTCTACAACATATTTTTATGTTATTTTAACTTGCTATTTCCTTACTATTAATAGCAAACATAAAATTGAATAGTATACCACCGATCTAGCTCATCAAGCGAATCAACTTCGGCGGTTATACAACTTACAAAAAAGTAAGAAAAATCCAGTTGTTTTGAATTCATATAGTTCTAAAAAAGAAGCATATAAAGTAGTTACAAATAAAACTAAGAAAGAATTCCATGAAAATAAGATTTTAAATTCTAAAAATAAAAGTAAGACACGTGGCCACCGCCCATATCTCGGCAACCGTTCTTTGCAACAAATACGAGGTGCGTAAATTAAGTAATTAGACTGACAACGTAGCGTTTGATATGGCAACACGGGAAGCACGGGACATGGAGGGGCGACAAGTGGACATTGTAATACGCGTTCAGTGCAAGTTTGAACTCGATCAAGTAATTTGGTTGTCCGTTGTCGTTTTGCCGTGAACCCGGTTTCCGTAGTGCCTTCTACAAATGAAAGACATTAATTTCGAGCAACGATGTGCTATCAGGTTTTGCTTCAGACTTGGGCAAAGTGCAACAGAAGCTTTTGCAAAACTTCAGCAGGCCCACGGAGACAGTGTTTTGTCGAAAGCCCAGGGTTTTCGGTGGTTCAAGGCATTTTCAAAAGGAAGAGAGTCGATGGGAGATGAGCCACGCAGCGGAAGGCCTTCAACAGCAAGATCCGATGGCAATGTCGACAAAATCCACGATCTTGTGCGTTCAGATCGTCAGTTGACGGTCAGAATGATCCGAGAACAGTTGAATTTGTATCACATCACCGTTCATTAAGTGTTGACCAATTAATTGGAAATGAGAAAGATCTGCTCGAAAATCGTTCCAAAAAACCTTTCACATGAACAAAAGAACATCAGGAGAGAAAGGTGCCTTGACTTTTTGGAATCGATTGAAAATAATGAAAATTGTTTGGAACGTGTCATCACTGGTGATGAGAGTTGGGTGTTCGAGTATGACCCGGAAACAAAACGCCAGAGCATGGAATGGCACACTTCAGGATTTCCAAAGCCCAAGGAAGCAAGAATGAGCAAATCAAAGGTCAAGAGCATGCTGATTTGTTGATTGTTTGATAGCCAGGGAATCGTTCACAAAGAGTTCGTGTCTCAAGGTCAGACAGTTAATCAACATTTTTGCGGATAGGTTATCGGAAGACTCCGAAAAAGGGTCATGCGTGTGAGACCAAATATCAGGAATGATTGGATTCTGCATCATGGCAATGTGCCTTGTCACCTAGCAACTTCCATAAACGATTTTTTGGTCTGTAAAAATATTTCTGTGTCTCCTCAGCCTTCTTATTCACCTGACTTGAGTCCTTGTGACTTTCTCCCCTTCCAAAGATTAAAAAATTATCTGAAGAGATATCATTTTGGGACACTCGAAAACATTCAAACGGCTGTAACCGACCAGCTAAAGGTGATTCCAATATCCGAGTTCCAGCACTGCTATGAGGAATGGAAAAACCGTCTCCAATGTGGCTTCCCAAGGGAATTATTTTGGGGGAGACAACGTTCAATTGTAATTATATTCAAATAAAAATATTTAAAAATATGAGTCTAATTACCTAATTTACACACCTCGTATTTTGAGAATAATAATCATTTTGCAAAGTTAAAAATATTTTTGTTGAAATGTTGAGACAAATTTTTGTACAAATTAGAAATAGCGGCCTGTGTTATTGATTTGGGCAACTACATAATTCCCTACTACATATGAGTCAATTCTTTGTAGAATTCTCTATCTAATGAGCCCAGAAACATTAAAATCCGTTAAGGTAAACCAAAATTATGACTGGTTCTCTACGCACACATACCGTATTCCACCTTACCCCTCGTATAGGAGTTACTTTAGAAAGTCTTAAATGAGAATTGTATACAATCGTCTGAATATTTTGTTAATAATAATTTTAATTCTGAGATCAGTGAGATCTATAGTTACTTATTAACTAATACCTACGCCATAACTTTAACGATGTCAGAAACGATTTTTTATACACAACATCTATCTATCGTCAGTATCTATTGTCTTATTGTCAATCACATGTCTTTCCAGTTTGTACTCTTGAAAAAGATTTAAAATAAAAACCGAAAGCTCGAGCCAAACAGTAAAGCTGTGTTTTGATTGCGCTGGCTACATTTTCCAATAAATTCAATTTTCGAAGTCTAACCAATATAGCCGATACTGTCCACCACTCTAATAATTTTAACCTATATTTATCTTGAATTTATGAGGAAAATGTCGTTATTTTAATTCACCTAAAGAGTTACGCTCCCTAGCGACCAATTTGGAAAGTTAAACATATTTTTGTTGAAATTCACCTTTGTTATCAAAATTTTTGTAGCAAGGCTGTAAGATGAACGATTGCAAAAGTATGACCGGTGGTGAACCTTAACCAGACACCTGTATATGTAAATTGATGAGTGTATTCTATTTGAAGCTATACAGGAACCCAAAACCCTGAGATACAAGAGATCGATTCATTCCTATTTTACTAAACAAAGAGGGCATTACAATGTCGACCTGTAACGTGGGGCTAATCTTTAATCATCACGAAGGGGACATTACAATTGCTGGTACGTTACGGACGGTAATTACATTTTGGCACCATAACGTGGACCAATTTACAAGCAAAGTATAAGAGGTTATACCGGGTGTCCAGAAAAGGTAGGGAGTATTTGTATCTGCGCCGCTCATGTAACGGCCCAATTTAGAGAGATGCGGTAAGAATAGGTTGTTGCACTGCTCTTTGGACATTTAGTAGCCATGGAAGTGCACCCGAGAGATCATAGTGCTTTTTGCGTACGCTTATCGCGACGGTGATTCCATAGTCGCAACTCAATGTTTATATCGTATTCAAAGTACGGAATGCACCGAAGGACGATACCATCAAAAAATAGATTAGAATGTTTTAGAATACTATAAAAATTCTCAATCAAGGTCAGTCGATCTGTTCGAAGCCAACAAACGATTGAAGAAGTAACAGCTTTAATGCGTGAAAATCCGTCTCAATCAGTTCGCAAACGCACTCGAGAACTTAACATTAAGAAATCGTCGTTGCACAAGATTCTGAAGCAAGATTTACATCTTACAGCCTACAAAATTCAGTTTGTTCAAAACCTAAACATTACCGACTATCCTCTCCGGCTGAATTTTGCAAATGAAATGGTTCAACGTTTCCCAATGTTCGAAAACATTCTGTTTAGTGACGAAGCTAACTTTCACTTAAGTCGTCACGTAAGCAAACACAATTGCCGCTACTGGGCCAACGAAAATCCAAGACAAAAACATGAACGACCGTTACATAGTCCAAATGTTATTGTGTGGGCTGCCATTTCTGGCGAAGGCATCATTGGGCCTTACTTTTTTTTTTGAAGACCGGGGAGGGCGAGCACTTATAGTAAACATTGAGCGGTATTGCAACATGTTAAGAAACTTTTTGGTTCCACAGCCGCAGGAGTTTGAAGGTGGGAACATGGTTTCAACAGAATGGGGCCACTTGCCATCCCTCAAACCAATTCACTTGAGATTGTCAATCAACTTTTCCCGGAAAAAGTGATCTCTCGTCGAGGCACCATCACCTGCCACCGGAGAAGTTGCGATCTTACACCTCTTGATTATTTCTTATAGGGATCGCTTAAAGAGAAGGTGTACGCAAACAAACCACGAACTCTACTGCAATTGAAGCACAATGTCCGCACTGAAATCCAACATTTAGACAACATAATCTTTGGCACTTGATTTTCCTAAACTTTGTCTAACGATTAAAAATAAAAATAAAATATTTTTCTAACTTGTAGTGTTCTTTTATTAAATTTACACCCTTTATGGACATCCTGTACGTCTTATACTTACATTATCTGTGTATTTTAGTATTCGTATTTACTCAAAAAGTTAAATAAATAGAGACGATAAATATGTGGCAATAAGTATATTCTGGGCTAACTCTCTATGGGTTTCAGTTAATTAATATAGAATTCATTTCAGAGTTGGCAACGAGTAGATCTAAGCACGGCTTCCTTCACGCCTGATATTACACCTCTAATATTAGCCTCGCACAGGAACAATTACGAAATACTGAAGCTGCTGCTTGACAGAGGAGCTACGCTACCAATGCCACACGATATAAAGTAAGAACTTACATTGTCTATTATTTATTCTTTTCAGTTCCTCCATGCAGCATATTTACGTAATGATCTAATGCAATAACAAAATGTATTTTCTCTTGCTCGCCTTACTCTGGTAGTTCCAAGCTCTAAGTTTTTCTCTTGTCAGTGTCCCAGCTGCTTCCATATGACTGGTCTTTTGCAAAATAGCGACCCCTCATAACTCGACTTCTAGAACCAGCACGATCTCTCGCGAGATTCATCACATAATGAACAGAATCGAAAAACCGGAAGTGGTAATTTTACAAATTACCGTTCCATCCGTTAATATACCTTATAGACAAACAATAAGATTACTTGCATCCACAACCAACATCATGTTTAAGTCTCCTATTTATCACATGTCTAAAAACTTTAATAACTTATTCAGTGAAGTATGGTAAAGTTACTTGTGTTTTTCTTTAATTTTCATATCATTTTGTTGTTTTTTGTTTGTTTATGGTATTATTACTACCTTTTTTCTTGTACACTTAACATCTCATATTAAATTTGTATTATTATTATTGTTATTATCGCAGTAGTTATTGCACTAATTTTCGAAATTGTCGTGTTACTGGTTAATTACTGATGGGCAAATAAAATGCTATTGCTAATCTATATGCTCTCCATCAGACCATCATTAGAAGAGCCTGTTTTCCAAGGTGTTCCCAGCTTTTCATCTTTTGAGCTTTTATGATTTTCTTCGCTATGTTTCTTCTGTCGATATATTCCGTGTTGTCCTCTTGAGTTTTTGTTTGGAGGTACTTTTCCACGCGATTTTCTTCTCTTTGATTGCTATTTTCACTTGCTCATTCCACCATGTAGTACTCCTAATATGTTGCCTATACTTTCTTCATCCGCAAATCTGTTTTCCTACTACATTACATTAAATTTTAAGATAGATTTCCTAAAGTATTACCTATTTATTTCCAATCTTTCTCAGTACTCTTAATACCATTATAGCTCCGAAAATGTTAAAACATTTTTAATATGATATTTAGCTTATTATGGTAAGTACTTGGAACCCAAACCAAATTAAATTCTTATACAATCAGATGCGGCTGCGAAGAGTGTATCAGAGAATCGAAAGAGGATTCCTTGCGCCACTCCTTGTCCCGCGTAAACGAATATAAGGCACTCGCTAGTCCCTCGTTGATCGCATTATCGTCGGGGGATCCGATTCTGACCGCTTTCCAACTGTCCTGGGAACTTTGTAACTTGGCCTTCGCCGAACCGGTAAGTTCGCGATTTTTTCCCAGCCATTACAACGACACAATCGCATCGCTTGATCAATTTTTAATCTGAATTGTTTCTTCTCGTTTCCTACATACGGCGTGTCATTTCGAAGGAATGCAAAACCGAATACCTGGAATTGAGAAAGCAATGTCAACAATTCGCCGTCGATCTTCTACACCAGTCGAGAACGTCCGAGGAGCTAGCGATTATCTTGAATCACGATCCGGAAAGACAACCTTACGAAACCGGAGAACAAATGACGTTGGCGAGGTTAGAATTGGCTATTACATACAAACAAAAGAAAGTACGACAATCAAAATACAGGTATCGAAGCACGGACGAAACAAAATTGATTCAATTTCAGTTCGTAGCTCACCCTAATATACAACAGCTATTAGCCGCATTGTGGTACGAAGGCGTTCCGGGGTTTCGACGGAAGTCAAGCATACAGAAGTTCCTGATAATCAGCAAAGTAGGTTTGCTCTTTCCATTTTATTGCCTCCTCTATGTGATAGCACCCGAAACATCGATGGGAAAGATCGTGCGCAAACCTTTCATGAAATTTCTAATTCATGCTTTCTCCTATATATTCTTCATCAGTAAGTAGTAGTTGATGAAATTATAAAATCGGAAATAATCTAAAATCTATGTCTTCATCTTATATTGCAGTTATTTTAATGCTAGATTCTCAGAGGGCTGACGAACAGCTTACGGAGTTTTTCACACCAGATCACATAACAGGGAATTACTCTGAAAGATATAAAGAGCAGCGTGGTACTCCACCGACAATGCTAGAATATATAATTTTCTTTTACGTCATAGGTACGCAGTACAAAATTCACTTTATTTTTGAAAATATAAAATCAGTAAAATAGAAGGGATTAAATTAAGTATATTTTAATATTAATCGCTAATAGAACGACTATACATTTCGTAAACAGGGTTTCCATTCATTCCACTTTCTTAAATATTCTTAATAAAATAATAAAAAGCACACTCGCTTGGTATGTTAGTTATGTAAGGTTTTTTAATCTTTACACGTGCTCCATCCTCGATACTAAATAGGGAAAGTTCGTCCAGTATCGGACACCTCTTTCGGAAGTTGTGAGTTTAATAAAGGTTCAATAAAACCAAAGTATTAGGCATTAAACACAATTATTCCTAGGAGAATGATTTCTAAAAGTTCTTGGGATCGAAAAAACATCTTGCCAGTGTTGAAAATTGGAAGGTTATATCGGACATGGCATAGAACATAGGAAACAAATCATTAGCAGTCGTAAAAGAACTGTTTATTAAACATAAAGTCTTTTTAAACATAGCTACACACATTTATAATACCGACTGCCGCTTTCAAGATTTGCACACATTTCATGAGACCAACTAAGACATTGTTGACACCGTTACCAATCTTCTTCATATGTTTCATGAGTTTCTTGATCTGCCCCCGTCTTCTCAATCTTCAATATTAGTTTTTTTTCTGATATTTTGATTTGCTGTCTTACCCTTTGTTGTAGGATTGGTTTTTCTTTTACCTCTGCCACTTAGTTCTGTCATATTTTCTTTATTGTTGTTCACATCTTTTTGGCTTTCTTTCTTTATACGTTTCCCTTCCCGCAATAACCTTTTGCCTTCTGCAAGCATTTGTCTCTCTTCGTTTTCTTTTTTCTTAAAGCCGTGCTAGGTGGGAGGCCAGGTTAGGTCGTCATAAACGGGGACCCAAGTCTATTGATTGTCGACGATGCAGGACCACCTGCAGTCGTAGGTGGTGTAACGGAGCCGTTAGAATCTTGTGACTCATTATTATTATTAAGTGAAGGAGCAAAATCTAAATACCTGAAAATATTGCGATTCAGTGGCAAATTCCAGTACATGGGAATGCCTGACTTTGCCAACTCCATCCTACAATTTTTGAAGAAGGCTGTATATACTAAACCGGCCATATCCTTCAGAGTGATCTTGATGTTGGGATCTTGTCTCATCCACAATGAATTTTGTCAGGTACAACCCTCTATGCATTTGTCCGATACAACCCGACTAACATGGGATGCATACTTTACTGTCAATCGTATACCATTAAGCCAAACCTGATTTCATGCTCATAATTTAATAAACAATAACCTTTATTGCTAAAAAACAATTAAGACACAACTATATGAAAGCTGTATCAATCAAAGTTTAACTTCGTGCACGCGACACAAAACAAAAAAAAAGACCGAAAACTTAGAGCCATTATTAAGCAGAGTGTTGATGCGGTCCAATATGGGTACCATTAATATGTATCTCCGTCGTCATCACTGCAATGACAGTATAGGTGCTCCCCCGAGCGGCAGTTACCCGAAACACACTTTGTGCGATAGTAGACGACCTTCCCCTACTAAAATTATGTAACACATATTGTTTTAATCACTTTAGTGTATAGAGAAGAATCTTGCATTAAACAAATAGTAACGTTGACTAATTTTATGACCAGTAACTCAAGACATTTCACACTTGCAGTTATAATTGACAAGTCCAAAGTCGTACATGTTAAAATCATATAATAATATTTGTATTAGATTCAAAGATATTTGATACGAAAAAGAACTTACTCTGCTAAGAGGCTTTCACAATATATCCATTATGAAATGCTTCTTGAAGACTCACAAAACGAAAATTAAAACTATTCTCGTTTCGGCCCATCATTGTTCTTATCACCTTTCTATCGAATATTCTCAGCTTGTCATCCTTCTTTGTGAGTACCATGATCTCTGCCGCACAGGTTATTATTGGTCTTATAGTTGCTCTATAGATCCTCATTTTTGTGTTAAGTCTGATATTTCTGTCTTTAAATAGTTTGAATCTGTCTTTCTGATGTTTGCCATACAATCTGCTATCTGCTGCTGCTTCGTGTCTTTTCCAATCTTCTTTCGTCTCTGGCCACTATGACCAAGTCATCGACGACTGATTTATTGAGTAACAGAGGCAACATTGAACATCAGATGCTTACTGTTATTTCCGCTTTTATGGTTGTTGTTGTTTGTCTAACTCCTTTGTTTATTTCAAGTGAACGTGTCATAGTCTTACTCAAATTTAGATTTGAGTAAGACTATGACACATTCAGTTTTCTTGGTATTTTTATGTTTTCTATATGCTTCAGTATCGCTTCTCCGTTTAAGCAATCAAACGCTTGTGGGAAGTCTCTGACTGTCATATTTCGCTTATTGATTACAATATTTTGTTGTGCAGTTCTTCTGCTCCCTCCATATAGCCCGAAAGGAGTTTTAGTTTCACTATTATTTTGTTACATTCTTCATTTCTTGGTGCATTGATTTCTTCTTGGTCTATTCCTTTGTTATCTTCTTTTGTAGCCGGTCTTTTTTTTTGTTCTGTTCCATGTTGTCGATCAGTAACTTTTTGAAATGATGTTTGTTCCATTGATTCTTGGTTTTTCGATGTTCGTTGATTACTCATTTGTTTCCTCGCCAGATTAAGCAATTTTTTGTTATTTCTACTGTTTTCCTCAATTTCTTCCGTGGTGCCATTGTATCATTTGCTCTTTTTGTTCTGGATATTTTGTTGTTTTCTTTATCCATTTGATTTTTTCTCTTCAATAGTATTTCTCATTCATTGTGAATACAAGTCGATTAAATAATATGGATGGATAAAAATCATCCTCTGCTTTTATCAGGAGTTCTGCGACCTAGAACATCTTCTGCAGCCGCTATCATACTATCTTAAATTCAATCTCTATGTTTTTCTGATGGCTTTTCGTCTGCAGTTTTGTTTGATTTTCTCTCTAAATTCTTGCTTTATCTTTTGTGATATCAACTTTTTAATATCCCAAATTACTTTTATTTGATGCTTTGACTTTCTCTTGGTGGTATTTAACTTAAGTTCTGCTATCACTAGATTATGCTCTGTATCTACCATCGTTCCTCTGTAAGATCTAACATATTGAATTAGTTTGTCTTGCTTCCCATCTATTAGCGCGTGGTCTATTTGGTTTCCTGTTTGTGAGCCAGGTATTCTCCCAGATATTTTGTGCTGTTTCTTATGTTAAAACTTCGTACTAATGATATATATATAATGATATGTTCGTTGACCCTGCAAAGTTACATATTCTCATATCATTGTCATTAGTCTTCTTATATCCCATATGTTTCCCTGCTAATTCTTTGTACTGTTCATCTTTCTCAATTTCGGCATTGGCATATGGGATTATAATTGCATTATGCCTTGGTATTGTTAGTTGTCTGTTGCCTGTAATGTTGCCTGCTCTGCAGAAAGAGAAATACAAACCAACAGCCAGCACCGAGCATATAAACCAGAACTATGGAAACGGCTTTTTATTTCCTGCGTCGACACTAGCCTTCCAGTAGCAGCAGCAAACTCATTTTGAGGCTGGGGTGGCTTCAGTGTACGATAACAATGTTGCCAGTGGTTTATAGAAATATTTGCAGATGTTAAATTAACTGAGACTACCAACCTCTTCGGGATCATCTTGCAAACAATTTACAAGAAAAGAATTTTAAAAAAATTCGACAAAAAAAATATAGAAATTACTAAAATTAGTGATGAATGTGAATATCTCGCGTCTTCACAAAACGTGAAGAAGAAGACTGACATTCTGACAAACAACATATTTATCTGTAGTTAAATACATACATATTTGCAAGTTAACAATATAACTGACATGATGTGCTTATAACTTACGGAATTAATGCAATTAAGTGTAGGATTCATCTACGAAGGAATACGAGGAATATATAAAGAAGGTGTTAAAGGTTACTTGGTAAATCTATGGAGTTTCATCGATTTTACAAGAAATCTGTTATATATTCTGGTTTTCATCCTAAGAGTAGTGGCCTACATAGAACAAAAGAAGGAAATAGCAAGCGATTACACCAAGGCTTACATCCCCCGAGAAGATTGGGAAGCATTTGATCCCCAATTGGTGGCGGAAGGCTTATTCGCAGCAGCCAATATCTTCAGGTATTTCCCACTAGCTAAATAGATGAGATATTTTTAATTTCGTTTTGCAGTGCCTTAAAACTAGTGCATTTATTTTCTATAAATCCCCACCTGGGACCTTTACAAATATCCCTGGGCCGGATGGTGATAGATATTGTAAAATTTTTCTTTATTTATATGCTAGTCCTCTTCGCATTTGCTTGTGGTAATGTTTCCGTTATAATAATTTGTACACCCTTAAAATCATCCTCATTAAATCTTATTTATAGGTCTAAATCAATTATTATGGTACTTTTCTGATTTGGAAAGGAAGAAATGTTACCACTTAAGTAGCGGAAATGCCGATTGGAAAAACGAAAGAGATGCCTGCATTAAATGGAGAGGTTTTGCTAAGTATGCTTCGTTTGTATTGAGGCACTATTATACAATATTATATGCAATATTATACAAAATAAATTATGATCTTAGCGTATTCGAAACGTCCCAATCCTTATTCTGGGCCAGTTTCGGATTAGTCAACCTGGAAAACTTCGAGTTGTCCGGAATTAAGAGTTACACAAGATTCTGGGGATTGCTCATGTTCGGCTCGTATTCCGTTATAAATATAATCGTTCTACTAAACCTATTAATCGCTATGATGTCCAACACTTACGCGATCATAGATGTTAGTTGCGCGGAAATTTACTCGCAACATTATTAGCATAATTTGTTTAAGCAGGACCACTCGGATACCGAGTGGAAGTTTGCCAGGACGAAGCTGTGGATGCGGTATTTTGAAGAGGCATCCACTTTACCGCCACCCTTTAATATAATTCCCACGCCAAAGATTTTCTTGAAAATATTCGGACTACGGGAGAAAGATAAGTTGAGAAAAATATCAGCAGAGGTAATATTATCACTTAGAAACGTATACAGCATGATTGAGGGGGAACCCCCCAATATTCGCAGGTTTGTGGTAAGGGTGAAAAAAAGAGCGAAATAAAAATACGATAGAAAATCAACGGTTAATGAGATTGCAATCAAAAAATTTTTATTGCTTATTATTGGGTAAGCTATTATTATTTGATATTTCATTTTGAGTGTCATGTATTCTGAGCAAAATACATGAGTGAATAGTAATATTCACATTTATGCTGACGTTTTCGGCTTTCACATTTATTTTTACACTTGGTATAGTTGGTATTGTACACACACAATTTCGCAATACCTGCCACATTTAATCATCCAGAATATGCTGATATGATTCTCTTTTATGGGTATTGCAACGGTAGCGTTAAGTGTGCAGTTGCTGAATATCAACGTCGCTCTCCCAAGAGAAAAGTGCGAGGAAGAAATTTATTCCAGACAGTCTTCAGCAATGCATGTGAAAATGGAATGTTTCCAAGTGTAAGAATGTTATCTGAGAGGCAAGCTGGTCCTGGTCTTGCGTTAGAGGAAGAAATTCCCAGTATACATAGCTCGGATGTACGCACAAAGCACATTGCAATCCCTCTCCAAATTAATCAAAGTACAGCATAGGAGGTCATTGGCACAAATATTTTGAAACATCAGCGAGTCCAGAATCTTCATGACGGTGATAAACAGAACGGTGCACTTTACAAATGTATTTTGTTCAATGATGAAGCTATTTTCACTCATGATGGAGTAAATAACCGGCACAATGAATGATTAATAATCAATTACTTGGCTCAGTTGTGCTAAGTAATTGTAGGCAAATCATGTACTTTCAGCAAGATGGTGCCTCTGCTGTGATCAACCATTTTAACAATCGCTTCCCACACCGCTGGATTGGTTGTGGTATTTTTCAAAATTGGCTACCAGATTTGAATCAAATTGAACCAGATTGAAATCATTATCTTATGCAACAAAAGTGAGATGTTACTCGCTCGGATTTTCAATTGTGCAGCACTTATAAGAGAAAATTACCGCGCACTTCAGCGACCTGCCCTTTGAAATCCACAAACGAGCTAATGCGTCGAAGCAGACGGTGGTATTTTTGAAAATTTGAGTGTTTAATTTCGGTTTATTATATCTTTAATCAGCAATTTATAAAACAGAATAAACACTTTTCTCTACTGATAGATAACTAGGGTGAAAGCACTTTCTTTGCAATCTCATTAACCATTGATACTCGAGCATATGTTTATTATGCAATTTTTGTGCACTTTTGCTCCACCAACACTTCCTCCGAATATTAGCGGTTCCACCCAAATCACCTGCAGAACTTCTTTAGTGGATGCTCATAATCTTCAGGCTTTCAAGTAGTGATGGGTTGCTACGACCGAAGCTGCTATTTTGTAGCTGCTATCCACCGATAGCAGTTTGTAGCAGCTACGGAATTCCAAAAGAAACTGCTACG
>JARFOC010000639.1:842189-863378 GCA_031763485.1 Osmoderma eremita
CCTCGATGAGTGAAGAACTCCTGGATACGTATTTCGGCAACTAAGTTGCCATCCTCAGCAGAAACTACGAAGGAAGTAGTTTCTGCTGAGGATGGCATCCAGGAGTTCTTCACTCATCGAGGTGGTAAGGGTATTTTTTATTTTTTACTACTCTATTTGGGACACCTGTATACAGCGCTGGCCATTTCTAAACTTTAAAGCCGTCTATAAGTAATGTATTTCATCAAGCAGCGGTGTAATATCGCGGATCTCAATCGCAATCTCCCGAATGCAGTCGTACTGCGCTGGTGGGGTGCATGGAATAGTAGGAGTTGTCGTTGTAGCAGTATGCTCGTAACAGCCGTGATTCGCGCATACCATTCATGTTGAAGTTACTCAAGCGTCTTTTACTTTGAGAGTTTTCTTTTTCTGAATTTATTAACTTAATTTACAACATTATTTTCTCTTTATTTACATTATTACTTTAGAAACCTCTAAATTAACTTCATTATTTTGGTTTCTTTGACAAAATTTTATAATAGAATGATTTTCACTACCGAGGAAAGGGTCCAGATAAGTAAATGGTATTACTCTGGTAGTACAGCAGAGGAAGTGGTGGATCGTTTTATATTTTCGTTTATTTAGTTATATTAGTTTTTCATTCACCTCAGTGTCGAATGTGTCCTGGTATCCTATTTACGATAATATTTCAGCTTCTATAGAAATGCCTTTTCTATTTGATGTTGCACTTTAAAACCGTGTGCCTAATGCATTGCTATCTCTAAATATAGTATTGTTTCCTTGTGCTACAATATTATTCAATCTTGAAACGTTTTAAAACACTACGCAAAGATTAATCAGAAATGCAATCGCATTTATTTGCGTAATATCTCGCATTTTTCACGTTATTGATACGCCTTGCGTTTTCTTCGACAAGCACGCAGCCTGCGTCATGCGTCGTACTAGCAGCTCATATATACATATGTATAAGTATAACGGTGTGGCAACTATGTCGATATTTTACATTGCTAGTAGGATTCAAGTTCTGTCGTGGCCAGCAGAGTATGTGCAAAGTTAATGTATTATTACTGTTTATTAAAACTAAATATGTGATCAAATCTTAGATACTTTGTACTCACACTTATAAGTTTTAAATAAAATATAAGAAAGCAAATAAACAGATTTGTTTAATTTAAGAAATTATTTTTAAGTGTGTAGGTATCTATTGTATTAAATATTATGTCCAGCACTAACATGAGTACATGTACAGCAATAAAGCATAGCACTTCCGTTAGGCTTTATAGGAAACTTAAAAAGAAAGAGAACTAGGTTGCAAAGTCCATTATATCCATCGGAAGTCATTTTGTGTTTCAGAAAACGATGCAAACGGTAACAACAGCAATTCCAGTACTTCTTTACCCACCGCCAGCTCTTCCTCCGGCTGCAAATGTGACAGGGCGCATTCGAACTTGAACCAGCTGCATAATCATTTCAGCTTTAGCGATGACACGCTCACCAAAAGGAACCGGAAACTATTCCAAAGGCGAAAGCCGATCTGCGACATGGAGTACGGTGCTTGCAATAATATCACCTACAACGAAAGCGACGAGGACGTAGAGGATTTTGGGGAAGAGGTCGGGCAGCCCTTCGGAAAGGATTGCGAAAATAATTCCGTACTTCTGGATATCGACGACGAAGATGAAGACGAAGATGTCGCAAACGATAATAGTACTAGTTGCATTAATAACACTGAATATTTAGGTCATAGGAACAGTAAAAGGCGATGTAAGAGCTTTAAGAAAACAAATCTAAAATAAGATTTGTACACGTTGAAGTAAACAAAAACTAATTCTGAGATATTAAAAACATTACGGTATAAAAAAATTATGTTTACTACTATGTCAACGGAAAAAAAGCTGTATTACTTTTACTTTCTTATATTACATCAACATCTTAATAGCTATAAAAAAGTATGGCTATAATGATCATCATATACTGCATATCAGATAAAGCGTAAATCACAAGTGTACTTATTCTTTTTGAAAATAAAGATTTTCTTTTAAAAAAATAGATCCTTACATTTTCCCCAGTCACTATTTCGTAATAATGTTGACCATTGACTGACATATATTTCAAAACAGTCAAAAAATGTATACCATCGAACATCTTGAGATAGTATTCCATTCTTGTCTCGTTTCTCTTTGTACCAAGCATTAGGCAAATGGGTATTGCGAAAATATTTTCCAACTTTTGAACTACCGAGAGAAAATGATTGTCATGTCTGAAGTTGCAGTAAATGAATAAGAAAAAGACAAACAAATATAAATATAACAGGTAAGACAATGGAAGACAATGTTGCTGCAAACTTCAGACATGACAATCATTTTTGCTCTCTCCAGACATGTTCTTTCTATAAAGAATAGGATATGGTGGCTTAAAGTATCGGACACCTAAGCTTTTTCGGAAGTTGTGAGTTTGATAATGGTTCAATAAAGCCAAAGTATTAGGTATTAAAAACTTTAATATATCATATAAACACCCTCAAAAACAATTATTCCTAGGAGAATAATTTCTAATAGTTATTGGGGTCCAAAAAACATCTTACATTTTGCCAGTGTTGAAAATTGGAAGGTTGTATCGGACATGGCGCAGAACATAGGAAATAAGTGGTTAGTAGTCGTAAAAGAACTGTTTATTAAGCATAAAATCATTTTTAAACATAGCAACAACTATCACATTTATAATACTGACTGCCGCTTTCAAGATTTGCACACATTTCATGAGACCAACCTAGACATTGTTGACATCGTATCCAATCTTCTTCAAACATTCATTGCAAACAGAGAAATGAGTTTCTTGATCTGCTCCCGTCTTCTCAATCTCCAATATAAGTTTTTTTTCTGACATTGATTTGCTGTCTTATCTTTTGTTGGAGGATTGCTTTGTCTTTCAACTCTGCCACTTGTGTTTTTGATATTTCCTTTATTGTAGTTCACATAATTTTGGCTTTCTTTCTTCTTGCGTTTTCCTTCCCGCAATAACCTTTTGCCCTCTGCAAGCATTTTTTTCTCTTCCTCTTATTTTTTCTTTTGTTCCGATTGAAACCTTGTATGCGGTGGATGTCTACATTTCACTTTTTTCCCGACGATTTTGTCATTAAACAAATTTTGTACTTACTTCAATTGCTGGGTAGTGGAGAGATCTCTTCCAAAATATGTCGACATTCAGATGGCCCAGAACCAGAGGTTTCCACCGAATTGGACCCAATAGGTACAGGTATGTGATCAGTTAATGTGATCTGGGGGACTGGGAAAGTTTGCTATCAATCATATACCATTAAGCCTGTCTACCGAGACAGCAATCTGTAGTGTGGTTGATAGAATTCACAAAATCTTAGAAGATGGAAAGTATGTTGCTACTTTACAATTCGACCTCACCAAAGCATTTAATACAGTTGATGTTACTACAGCACACCAAAAACTATATTCACTTAGGTTTTAGAGATAACTTTCTTCAATGGCTCATGTCACACCTGTCAGGTAGGAATACATGTGTTAAAATTGACGACCATCATTCAGACTTAGTTGATGTGGACCTTGGTGTGCTAGGGCCTCTAATTTTTACACGAGTTTGTAGAGATTGGTAAGATAATATCCTATGCTGACAATACTACTATTATAGTGGAAGCCAGTAATTCAAATGAATTAAAAACGCATAAATATTGCTTTGCAAGCCTTCACATAGTGATGTATAACGAATAGACTCATTGTTAACTTACAAAAAACCACTTGTCTGCAGTCTCACCATAGAAGAGTAGCTCAAAATTTAATATTTCTGTAAATGATTGCAAAATTAAAAACTCGGAATCAGCAGAACTTCTGGGGGTAGATATGGATGCCGATATGAAATGGTCTTTTCATATAGTTTATGTTTGTAACAAATTAAGTAGCACCTACTGGGTATTATTTCATTTGAAAAAAACAGCAGATCATAAAACTTTACTTAATATTTACTATGCCTTTGCCTATTCAGCTATGAATTATAATGTGAATGTTTGGGGTTATACCACGGGTGGGAAAAGGATATGTACTTTACAGAAGAGACTATTAAGAGACCCATGTTCTCTTCAGAGTTTTAGTTTTAGAATTTTTAATTTCTGAATAGGTTTCGTACATACACTTGTAAGCTAGTCTTTATTAGAGGCTGTTTTCAATCTTGAGTTAAGTTTTTCTTTCTAGTTATTATCTCCTTTCATTTTCTGGTCTTCATCCTGATTTACCCTCCCCAATCCAGTCACTTTCCTTTCAAATACCTGTTTTCCTATTTCGATGTTCCGCGCCTCTTCCAACCTCTTCCATGCTATTGCCCTTAATGTTCTCATTCACTTGCTTGGATTCTCTTTCTTAATTGATTGTTCAAGTCCACAATTATACACAGCCAAACGTCAATATTGGGACAAAAAGAGCATTCTGGACTCTTACTTTGGTCTTTACCGACAATTCTCTCTTGTTAAATATATATTTACTTAGTGGAAGATAAAGTCTCCAATCGACCTTTACTTTTTCATTCACTTCTGTTTCCATTTTTCAATTTTCTGTATATATTGTTTATTATTATTGTTTCAGCTGTCACAGTGGAGTTATTGTAACAACCCCCTTCTTATTCAACCGGAATCATGGTTGACTATGATTGTAATCTTTTCAATGATATAACACTTAATATGATTATTTAAAAAAGTAAGAGTTACGACTATTCTTTTAACATAGTACTTTCCCTATGTTAAGCATCGAAAAAAACCTGATTAATAAAGATTTTTCATGTAGAATAGAATCAGAAAGCTATAATAACGTGATATTGCCTTTAAAAAAGTATGATGCATCTTGTATGCGGAATCGGATGGATTTATGGCAATAAGACAAACAAGCACAGACGAAACATCCAACTGTAAGTAAATTTAAATTTATAGCTCGTTTTACTTCGACACTCAACAGCGGAACAGTCTTTCGACTTAATTAATTTAATCTCGATTGCGCCAGTCGCATCTGCTTAATTTATGGTTTTGAAACAGCAGGCTACATGACACACCAAAGATAAACAACTATGAGCGTAATTTTAATATACTGAGTTAGTATAAGTACTCACTTTAGCTGAACATTTAAATAAATTATATGTTGGGGTCTAATTACTTTATCTTATACGTTATAAACATTATTATAAGGCTATATTAAAGCTGCACAACTTCAAGAATCGCAATGAAACAATGGTTTTTATTAAACTTGAATAAAATTCCAACTAATACAGAAGAATGGAAAATTTTCCGTCACGCGTAAGCTGCAAGGACACGTCGCAGTACTTAAATAATGTGTTTGGAACGATCGGTCGCAAAATATATAATCGCTATAAATTAGGATTAAGACATAATAGGAGGTGCCATTGTTAGACCTGTCACAGACGGAGTAGAAAATACGTCTAAATGGCCCTAAACAAGCTGGACAATTCCTCTTCCACAATAGCGAGAACCCCAGAGTTATCATTATTATTTTTTACGAATACACGTATTATATTCCACTTCATTTTTTTATATTTCCCGCTGCTACATTTCTTTTTACTTTTTTTTCCTAAATTAATGATGAACCACAATATTAGACATATGCGTGGTGCAAATTTATGTGTTGAATTATGTAACACGATCAAAATTCGTCCAGTTTTAATGATCACTTTGGTCAAAAAATCATACTTATTACAGAAATATGTATAACACCCACACATTCAGATAATAATAGCGTTCTTTTGGCAAGAAATCTCAGCTTCACTAGAGCGATTTAGAGAAATAAATCTCTCTACTGAGCTGAAATTAACTAAGATTTCTTGCAAAAAGCGACCCTACTAATAACACAACTGTAATGGAAAGTTTTATAACATATAAGGTAATATTCCACAAATAATTCAAAGCATGGAAGTGACTTGAATTTCCTTTTCTCATTTTTTAAACATTTTTACGACGGAAATCACTACGCCAATGTTATTAAAATAAATGCCAACGTGTCCGTTCCACCGAAAATATACATTGTGATGCGGTCAGAAATCATCTTTTGCATTTTGAATAAGGGAAGTCAGCTTTAGACTTTATTAGGGAAGTGGATGCCCGTAGACAGGTTTAAAGCGACCTAAAGTAAATTAAATAAATATACTCTCACGAATTTGTATATCATAAAAAAATGTCTTATTCAAATTAATACAACGTTAACGGTACACATCAATGTTGTACAATGTACAACAAAAATGTCGAGATCTAAATCACTATTTTTGGACGAAAATATAAAATGCAATTTTAAAAGGCAGGTAAACGGAATAATTATTATTTCGGTGTAAGTGTGACATCTATGGTACAATAGCAAAACTTTAGCGGTCATGACATAAATTAAATCCTTTTTAAAACTATGCTTGCTAAAATAGATAGAGTCAAAATAAGCACTCGACAGTCTCATACTAACACAATACCAGTTAAGATACATTTATTAATCAAATATTCTAATCAATCCATCTTCCCCGACATTCAACTGATTCAACGCTACCTACACACAGCCAACCTTAAGCATCTCTTCGGACGAAAAAAGGAACAGAAACAGAGACCTCAAATGTAATTTCTCCAACTAAAACAACCATCCGCGCAAAACTCAAAAAGCTATTTTTACAATGGGAATTAATTTTGTTTGCTTACCAAACGGAACAGTGTGTACAATAAACACACTGTTCGGATTTCCCTGCCGCACAAAATTGTTAAGTCAACTTACTTTTCAAACACAACATAACGCACCAACCAGCTTTAACAATAATTTTATCCACGCACTGACTCCTACAATAGCAACTTACAGAATAAAGTCTCTGAAGGAAAACAATGCGTTCCAACATTAATCTACCCTACTCAACAAAAAATTTGCCATTTGGAATATAATTACACTAAAAAGTACAGTCGGGTCTAAATACCTGGTGATGTATCATTTTTAGCTCGACGTGCGTTGTTATCAAAGTAATAATTAGTTCGGAACACGTCAATCTTTATAGGCGAAATACACAATAATATAAAAATAACGATAATGATTAAACAGTAAGTAAAAACCAAAAGAACTACTAACAACTAAAGGTATTGTAATATGAATTTAAAATACTCTATGTAGAGTTCTACAATTTGACACTCAGAGCCCTCTATTGGTCAAGTAACCTCTAGTTTACACCAAAGGTATTCTAGTTCTAGTGCACCTCATTGATGTAAACATTATGGCTGCCATAATTTGAAAGATGTAGGAAATAAGATTGTAAAATTAAGGAAACTAAATTAAACTGCACCAGAAAATGCTGAATCAAGTATCAGTCGAAGCTTTGTATTCAGCTACGTACGTGGAAAACTACTTAGACTGCGTTGAAAATCTACCAGATGAGCTGCAGCGTCTTATTTCTAGGATGAGAGAATTAGATGTATATTATTTAGGTAAATTGGTTTGCTTTTATATCATTTTATTATAACTCAAAAATAACCGGTTACAGCACGAGTACGCGAATTGGAAAATCAAACACAAATCTGGAAGAATGCTGGCCACGAAAACACTGGAAAGAAAGCCCGTGCAGCCATAAGAATGCAGCAAGCTCTAATAGCAGCCCAAGAGTTGGGTGACGAAAAAATGAACATCCTACAAAGTATACAGGACAAGATTGAAATGAAAACTAGGCTATTAGATCAGGATTTCAAAAACTTGGATTTCGGTAAAGATGAAAGTTCTTCGGCCGACAATAAAGAGCAGCAACCTCCAATAAATAATACTTCCAGTAGCACATCATTATCCAATAATGAGAGGCCAAATAAACGTGCTAGGAGAACTAGACAAGACACGTTTTCTGGACTTGAATCAAATCATAATGATAATTCAACCGATCATGTTTTGAGAAGTCAAGTAACTAATAGTTCTACTTCCCAAAAGAAAAGTAATATCCATACAAGTTTTCCCACAATAGGTAATTCAATTTCATATTTGAATTTACAGGTACCGGTAAAAAAAAGAAAAGAAAATCGAGGCAAACAAATCAAACTACTCAACGTGAAGAATCTCCACCACGTGAAGAAGAAACAGCTATTGATCCAGATGAGCCAACATATTGCCTATGCGACCAAATATCCTTTGGTGAAATGATCATGTGTGATAATGATCTCTGTCCCATCGAATGGTTCCATTTCTCTTGTGTAACGTTAACGACAAAGCCTAAAGGTAAATGGTACTGCCCGAAATGTCGAGGGGACAGACCAAATGTTATGAAACCTAAAGCACAATTCTTAAGAGAATTAGAAAAATATAATAAAGAGAAGGAGGAAAAGACATAAAGCTTAAACCAATAAATGCTGTAATCAATGTTCTATTTTAATGTGTAATTTCTAATAATATATATATTTACTTTATATTAACAATACCTACTTATTGTGGTTTTAAGTATATATAATACTAAATAAATTATGAGATACACAAATACAATAATTTTTATTTTTTAAAATTCCAGCGTTAACAATTAAACAAACTAATGGTGGGATAACTGCAGGAAAGAAAATCGAAACTGATCCAATATTATGTATGTGCACGTATGCTTAGCTCTCACTGGGGTGCGAGCTATATTCATGGTATATTTTACGTGCCCCATGGTACAAATACATAAGGTATGCTCATAAGCTGACCCAAATTTCTCCCTTTTTGCGCAGCGCTCGATTTCATCCGATGCGCGTCATCAAGTACCTATTTGTTGTGATAGTTGCACACATATGTGGTTATTTAGGCAAATTGCAAATTTTTACGTGCGAAGTTAACAATTTTTGCCAATTCAATAAATGCATAACATTAAAACGGCTTCTGTTCTGATATATTTACGAATTTACCAACATATTTACGAATTTACCAACATATTTACAGGAATTCATTACATCGGCCCACTACTACATTGCAGTGGTAGGTAATGTAGGTTTAGATTCTCATTAATATATTAAATAAATAATAAAACATGTGTTACAAGGAATTTAATATAAATGCAAAAAAAAGTAAATTTTTATGACTCCATTCGAATTATTCGGTTTTCCTAATCGTAAAACGTCATTTATCCAGGTATTTTTGCGAATGGTACGACTACGTTCGAGACGCGTCATAAAAATCTGCGCTTGAGCATACCTTGTATACTTGTACCATGCGTAGCACGATCTGACCATGCTACAAGTATACTAGGTATGCTCGTAGGATGGTAAAAATTCGATTTCCAGCGCGTAGCTCCCAGTAACGTCATCAAGAGACCTAACCACCAACGCTATTTTAAGTACTGAACCCATTACTGTGTCGTCACAAGACTCAGTTGACATGGTAACGCGACATCTTTTTTTTTTCGAAACAAAACAATTTACGTCAAACTTAACCATCTTTCCTTCGAAAATGTTTGCTAAGTTCTTAGCAAGTTATTATTTTAATGGTTTTCTAACAATATAACTGCATTTTTAAGTTAAAAATACCCCTTACCACCTTGTTGAGTAAAGAACTCTGAATACGTATTTTTAACTTAAATTTATTTTAAGCCACCGTATCCTATACCTAACCTATAATATAACTGCATATTATTATTATAGATTAAAGCAAATATGAGGGAACGCTCCTACAGTACAGAAGTCGATACAATCACTTTACCTAATTTACAATAGCTACACGTAAAATATATTGTTTTCAAATCAAACTCACTGAAAATTAGAATATTGAAAATACACATTGTACATGACCAAAAAGGCTGCATTACATCACCACAGCTGTACGCCATCTATGCCAACTTTCAATCAATATGTATATGTTATTTTTTTTTATTATTTTTACACCCTCTATACACTGCGGGGTATATACAATACTGCATTAATCAATTTATTCCTTCGTATAACATTCGTGATTTTTCGTATATGTATTAATACTGCATACATGCATTTTGTAGTAAATAAAGCCGTCACCTTATAGGTAATTAATATTAATAATTCTTACAAGTCGTTGGTTTATTAAATTATTTATTATTTTTTATTTATTAGTTTTATTAAATACTGCAAGTATATCTATATCAATTCTATCGTCTCTATTTAGGTCCGTTTACTTTTTGATATGAACCTGTAGAAAGGGGTGTGGCTGCGAGTACTTGCCGCATGCGCCAGACTTACCAAAGAAAGGATTACCAAAAAAATGCATTTTTAAAGGAAGCCAAATAACTTGAGCAGAATGCGAGGTTATGTGGTTTGTTTTGTTTGGAAAATGTTTCACAGAGTTGCCATTTTTTGACGTCATAATGCTCTCTCAATCGTTTGCCATAACCGTATTACCCTAATTATACCTATACACAGGATATGGAAATAATAAACAAGTTAGAATGTAAGTACTTTACCATCTTTTTGAGGTTATAAGAGGAATTTAACTATAAAACGGTTTATGTTATAAATTGTGATAATAATATAAGCGTTTACTGAAATATTGTAATAAAATTTCTTGAAAACCGTTTACACGGTAAACAGAAAGAATATAATTTGTAATTAACTTTTATTTCTTTTCTTTTTTCTCCCCTGTTGAAGTGATCACTAGCACTGTTTCTTTACAGCTACTTATTACTACTGCTGCGGCATTATCAGAGAATTAAAGTAATCATTAATTATTCTTTTGACCATGTTTCTTTGTCCATGAAGTAATGGATTATATAGTGATAAAAGTTTATCTATTGTAATATATTTACATAGATATAATTAAACATGTTTTTTTAAATGTAATGTACGATTTCAGGCCTCACAGTTCGTCATTTTTATTTACCGTAACAGAAAGACAAGTTTTTAAAGGAAATTTGCTATAAAAATACATTCCGCGCATGGTAGCAGAAAATTGAAAACTGGCATATACTTAAAGATACAGGTAGGTGTAAATTTAACAAGCCAAGATTTTATTTTATGTCTATTAAAACTTTAAATGTCAACTAACGGCCTAGGAATAAAATAGTTTGGTATTTGAAAACTCAACAAACCAAAGGGAAATATTCACATTGTAAATGAGTTTACTAATTTGCGCTATGTATGTATTATAAACCAATATAAATATTTGTTTATGATCCACTCTATTGACTTCAAAAAGATTTCGGCGAAACATTACACATTATCTTTGTGTTTTATACTTCCTTTATTTAATTAGTACTATATGTATATACTACTATTAGGTGTACCTATAGGTATATACTATAATAATGCATTTACTAACAAATTGCAATAATCTCTTTCTACGTGGAAATGTAGTGTAATACATTGTCAACAACTTAACAGATCTTAACTTACATACGTAAATATTACATACGTATACATTAAGATTAAGATCTTATAGATGAAGCTGCGATCCTACGACAGTAGTGCGTGCTTCGAAGAATTGCAAGGGGTTTATAATGTAATAAATGTAAATAAATAAATATTTGCAGTATCAAGTATGTTTCTTACATTCTTACAGGTGTTTCTCGTATTCAAATTAATTCCGGAATATGAAAGCTTTATCACAAACTTTACAAAGTATTTTAGCTCCATCATTTATTAAATCTAGAAATTCAGCGATAAACCTTTTTATTTTGTAGCTTTTTCGACGTCCGTAATTGTGACATTATTAAACTGAACCGTACAAAACTCCTACCACAATAAAGACAATCGTATAAACGAAATATATGCTCTGTCCGATGAACGATAGCTGACTGACGGTTCCCCGACTATAACATCTGCTGCACCCCTTCTTCGAAGCGCACGGTACTGGCCGAACGCCCGCTGTGCCAACTGTAGTTATTACGTATAACTTAATTGGAAAATAAACATCTGGGAAATGTGTATTTTAAAAGATTAAAACAAAAGCTTAATATACAGGATGTCTTATTGAAAGAAAAAAAACCAGTCCGTAGCGCCTTTATTTATAGGCCGGTTTTAATAATTGAAGCGGAATGGCTGGATGTAGGCTATAAAATGAGCTGGTAAAATTATTTATAGCCCTTAAGCGTTTTAAGGCCAAGTTTTTTTAACTTAGTAAATCAAATTGTCTGAAAAAAACAAATGTCTCACGATCTGTCAAGTTGATTTTTTTTTCTAAAACGGAATCATGATAGTAGCTATATTCAGGAGTGATACTGAAGTATAGCAAAAAAAGAAACGCACCCCATATTAAACAATTCATTATCAAGTGCATAGAGTTCAATAACCATTATTGAGACACAATTCGATTAATAAGTAATCAACAACACACCCTATGAACTTTTTTTATACATTTCAATTCTAAGACCCCTATTGATACCTTAAATTTTCGTCAATTTGTTCGACGTTTTTAAAAGTCGAATGTTCTTTTTAAAAAGCAATTGAATGAACTGAAAGTAAAGTTGTTTATTTCTATGTATCAGCGGCCTATTTTATATTCGATTTTAGATTATTTTCCCTTTGTTTAGATGTATTATCTGTGTAAATATAGAATACTGCAAATAAAATAGTTGTAAGTTTCAATAGACATTGACACAGAAATTAAAATCAGTCAATATCGAGTGTAAAAACAATTCTCTATTTTGTAATAAATCTATGGATGTACTTATAAAATGTAGGTAATACAATGGAACACATTTTCAGTTAAAAATTAAGGAGTTAATTACAAATAACCATTTATGTTTCTTAGAACAAATGTGGTATTTGTTATTGTGATAAGTGACTCATAATTAAAAATAACGGTACTTTTCGAAATTTTACAACATATTATTTATACATTGTGCATTCCTGGAATTATTATTCATATTAATGTCATAGACGGTAGTGATGGGCCTAATAGTGATTTCAGTAATCGAATACGAAGAGAGCAAAAATGATTGTCATGTCTGAAGTTTGCAGTAGCATTGTCTTCCATTGTTATATATATATTTTTTTGTCTTTTTGTTTAAATATACTATAAAATTTTGATGCAAAAAGAAATCTCCAATTGTGATAAATAAAACCAATGCATGTAATGTAAAGATATAACGACACGACAAAGACCCGATTATACACGGCTAGAAACTAGAAACAGAAATGTTTCTTTGTGTAAAAGTTGCATTTTCATTAAATTATATATATTATGCGGATATTTATTCGTTATATATAATTCTTTAATGTAACTGTAACTAACAAGAGAAATAAAAATAAAGTGAAACATTATTGTTACAAGCGATTCAATGATAATTCTAGTACTGCAGTGACTTAGGCCGACTACCCGAGCAGTCTTGATTATAACAATAATCTAAGTCACTTTTCCCTTGAGTTATCCCATCACTAATAAGCTGTTAACAATTATTAAGTTTGTTTTATTCTCCAAGTACTCATTGACTACACTTATCACTATCATTATATATACAAACAATTCTAACACACGTGATCTCTCTTTCTCAGGTATAAATGAGGTGGACGGTGAGAATCTTGAACTGTTAAATATATACTAGGCGTTACCGCTTATTATTCGATATTATTTTGATATACATGTACCTATATTACCGCCATAAGTACAAATGAAGCCTGTTTCTGTGATTCTAATTTTAACACTGGGTATGTATATTTTAATTTTAGAATTATATTTAAAAATTTTATTAACCATTAACCCCACAAATATATTACTGCAACAACTGCTGTTTTAATGATTATGAATTGTAAAAAATTACAGAAAATTTCAAGGACATCAGATACTTTTTGCTTTTAACTATTCTAAAACAAGCTTATAAATACACATAGGTAAAATAGTCGCCACAACATTCTCTATTTTTTTTTTAAATTAAGTGTATAACCAGTCGATTTCTTGACGCCAGCGTCACATTTGTTATCCAAGGCAAGGTTTGTGAGATATTCAAGAAAAATTGAAAACCAACATCAAATATGTTCACAACCCCTTAAGATAAACTAAAGGTGAAAACTGTTTCTAGTACAATTTTTTTTTTATGTAGAATCTAATTAAGTCATTTAAAGATCCAAGGCACTCTTTATTTTGGAGATATAATACAATCTTGTATTTTTTTAAATGGAAAAGTCATGGTGGTTGGCCATAGTGGCATTAGAATGCATTTTCTGAATAGGATATATAGAACAGTAACAAATTTAAAAACCATTAATGTATAGTATAGTAACTATTTTCTTAATCACAAATAAAACATAGATTGATTCTAAGAATTAGGTTAATTGCAGTAATTAAAATTTTAACAAATGTAATAACATACCGTCTAAACTCTAAAGAGCACTTACTAAGTTACTAATTGTAATAGAAAAATGACAAAATAGCACAAAAGATTTTATAACATCCGACCAACCAATCTGTATAATATGTAACTCATAATAATTTCACTTTTTTCTTTAGGAACTTTAATGCAATACGCAAATATGGCCTATCTAGACGTAGTTACATTTTTCGACTTGCAACACAACAACCTAAGTAGTATCACATGGGCTCACGCCGTTAATAATAAATCCGTACTGGACGAAACCCTTAAATGTAAGTATCATATATTTTAATGTATGGAGAATTTAAAATCCGTGTTATTGCAATAATCCACGGTTCATTTAGTTTAAATTGCTTTAGAATATTGGCGTTGCACTCGAGAATTTTGATTAAAATTTCGTAATCAATTTCATGGCAATAGCTATTGATAAAACATATGTACAACGAATCAAGAAAAAAGTAGAATATCTAAAAAAGGAATAAATGAGTGGTATTTGTCAGATTGTAAGATCTGAAAGTCCCGTTCCTTATCGCGTATAATAATATCAGAGTGAGGAAAGGCCCATTTATGTGCACACATAAATGACACCGTCCATATTTTTCACATGAGTATGAGCAGTTCTCACAAGCTCACGTGCATATGCGCGAGCCGAAGTTGCAGTTGTTTTGCACTCACGCACACGAGTGAGCGGTTAATGTCTGTACGCGATATGCTTATGAGTAAACACAAAATTCTTTGTTACAATACCTAAAAATGGCGCAAGGAAATGTTGACATTAATAAATATGCGAAATAGAATTGACCGATCGATAAATCATCGTATTTTAATCCACAATTCTGCGGAAAAAAAATACTTTGTAAGATTAAAAACCATTATCCATAAATACACACAAATTGACACAAATCTGGTAATAGTGATAGAGATGGGGAATTATTATCATGATCACAATAAAAATAAGAAAAGGTACTATTATAAACATTGACATGAATAAAAGTTTTGTAATTGCGAAGCAATATATACTTATTATTATTATGCTTCCGTTTCCTTTCACAAAACTCGTTTTCGAATTGCCTAAACTTAATAAAATTCGATTTTCGAACAATTCAAATGCGAACGAATTAATTTTTTTGATTGCGGAATCGAATACTTATTCGTTATTATATAAATCCAAATTAGAAGATTGTAAAAACTCAAAATTTAATTTGCCCAAGAGGATATTTTGTAAAGTTTGAATTTGGAACGATTTTTACATTTACTAAGTTTACACTCTGAAAACATCTTAACATCTTAAAAAATTATTTTTACCCATGTCAATGTTTATACTCTTCTTTTTATTGTGATCATTAAATGATTTAATTACTAGATTTCCATTATTCTCGTCCCTTTCTTATTTTATTTTTGATATCTTCTGAAAAAAATTAAATAATCGATATAAGGTATTTATTCTAATAGGCGCCCCGGCGTTTAATCATTTAGGGCATCTATCTTTGTTGCGTTTAAAAGAGGCGCGGCATTTATTAGAGTGCGGCGTTTATTTCGAATCAAACCAAATCTTCATTTCTCTTCTTTTGCTATCCATCTCAAAACAATTGTATTACAAGTTAGTTTTGGTAGAAAACGACTTCGTTTTAGTATCACATACGGAATTCAATCTGAATGTGGTTAACGGGGATTCCCCTTGCTACTTGATGTTGATTGTGCGCACTTCGCATAAAAATGCGGCGTTTATTTCAATCGGCATTATTTTCTTTGCGGCGTCTATTAGAATGCGGCGATTATGGGAATTAAGTCTCCAATTAAAATAAATACGGTAATCGAATATCTGCATAATCCGAATGGTATTATTGAATTGCTTGTTCAGAATCTCTTGCGGCGTCTATTAGAATGCAACGGTTATTGGAATAGCGACGCCAATTAGATTAAATACGCTAAGCATATACTTTTTTTTATTTCTAGTTATACAATTTAAATTTATTACTAAATTTCGGAATAGTGCGTATCGACGCCTAAACATCTCCCGCGCGTTTTGCGAGGCCCTCCGGACCCATTTACGGTTGAAAATGCCGCGAAAAATCGTTCCAAAATATTGACGTCCGCGAACGGAATTTGTCTGGCGTTTCTCGAAGATGGAACGATCTGACGGCCAACCAGTGGGAGAGTACCGGCCACTCGCAGCGTCGCGATTGATAGGCAAAGATTCTTCCGGGGCGGAGGGGGAGGGCAACTCGAGGGTCCATCGACATTAAAATATGTATTGTCCCGTAATCTTGGAAAAATACTCCCGATCCGAAAAAAAACAATCCCCCTACTGGCCGGTGTCGGGGAAAGTTCAGGGCGTCCGCGCGTGCACGCAAGTAAACTTGAATGGTCTTGCGCGAGTCGCGAATGATTGTCCTTACGGTGCCGCTCATGCGTGCATGCGTGTAAATTCGCACATTCGTGGCGTACGCGCTTGAGAGTAGCTCATGGGTGAGCGTTTCCTTACCATAGATAACATAAATAAACACTTTTAGCACATGTTATGATGTTGGAAGCTGATGTTGTAATTGGGGCATTAACTGGTACTAATACAAGCGACATTCCTATCATGGCTCATCCACCAAACAAAAGTTCTGATTTATCCCTAGAGATGTTTTTAGCAAATGTACTAACGTTTAATAAGAATACTAATACCACTTCAAAGAAGAAAGGGGTGAAGTTGGATTTTAAATCCATAGAGGCGCTAGAAGTTTCCGCTACAATTATTCGGACCTATTATGACAATGTAAGTGCTACATACTTTTATATCAACCGATATCAGAAACAATACAATACATTATTCACCGATAACTGACTGCTGTTTCCACAATTGTGTGACATTTTTGACAAATGTTTTTATGAAAGGTATACCAACAAATGTATAAATTTTTAATCGATGTTACCAACTACTTTCAATTAAATTCCTATGTTCTATTTTCTCACTATGCAATTGTTATCTTCTCTTTTAAGATGACATATCCAGTATGGATAAACGCCGATATAATAAAGGGTCCGTTAAACGCAAGCGATCCAGTTGACGCAACAAGATTCTTTACTAATGCCAAACAATACAAAAATTCAACATTATCTGTGGGCTGGACAACCACATCCGACAAGACGAACTACACCGACAATCACGTCACCGCTATGCTAGACGCGATAAAAACTAATAACGTCAACCAGTCGATTACCTTTCCAGTTAGAGCGTCAATAGCCGCGGGAAGCCCGAAGCAAATAAAAACGTTGTTGTCCAACATCACCGGATCGACACTAACGATTTGGTCCAGTGAAGGCGATCCGGTAAATGTAACCGATCTAAGAGAATTAATAAAGGATGTAGGGCTGAGCAAAGTATTCGTTGACGTTCCTTCGGATCTCTCGAAGCAATTGAATTTACAATCAATCGGTGCTGGATGCACGATGACGCCGGCGCTAAAATTATTGGGAGTTCCCCTGGTTGCATTGCTGTTGCTAATTTAAAATAAACAAGTGAGAAATTGTAGTAATAATGCCATGCACGTATTTTTTATTATTTTTAAGTTATATCGGTATTACTTCCTCTGCGTATTGTAATGTTATGACGTATTACAAAAAATCTAAAATCTGTAAAAAAATCTAAATAAATCTATTTTGATATTTTCTTTTTTTATTACCTCTATATTAAAGGTTGCAATTGCCTATGCGCCCCCCCACTTAATAAAAATAGTAAATCGATTAATTCGGAGTACGTGTTACGGGAATACGTCTAATTAAAAAATTTATTGTGACATGAGGTATGATCCCATACATTGTGCTTACCTCTACATTATCGAAATAAACAGAGATAGATAAGTGGATGCAAAATATATTAATAGAAAGTTTATTTTTGTACTAACAATGTAACAATGCTTAAGATAACAATTTTGATATAAAAAATATCACTTGAATCATATTTTGTACATCATACATATAAGTTGTTAGGAGACTGGGAAGGTATTTTAAACAAAAGTAAACCTGACGAACATAAGACAATGATAAAAAGTATTCATTAATGAATTTCGTATACAAGGCAGTTTTTATGCGTAACCTATACTTTATTCACCGAACCGATGAAGTACAAAAATGCGTAATCAATGCGTGATACGAAAACTAAGTTTTCTATTGGTTGGTAAAAACTCCCGAAAAGTCCATTGTAAACGATGTAAATAAAAAAAAAACCGTATTAAGACGCGCCCTTTAAAATTCAAGAAGTGATTATTCGAATGAAGCTATAGACTGTTTAAATAAGGGTAAAAATAGCATCATAAGTTCTAAGATTAAATTTCTGTTTCTTGCTAAAAACAAATACAACAATTGCACTGCTAAAATAGGGCAGAAAGATAATAACAAATTAAATTCATTGATTTAAAATATATAATACATGGCTGTATTGCATACCAAGGACACGCAATGTATATGTATAATCAAACATAACCCCTTTATTCCTCTGGGGCATCGTGTATTTATTCATTTCAGTTTTGATTTTCCTCTATATTCCATATTTGTGTCTTTTTTTAAAACTCTATTAGCACATAGCTGGCAAGGTGAAACAGTGATAATATACTCTGTATTTATAATAAATGTACAAAATACATTGCGTACGCTTTTTGGTGTTATTTTTTTTTGTAGTGTAGGAATTACATTATTATTTATTTGCTCCACCTTAAAATGAAAATCAACTTGCAATAGACAACAAAAACATAAAATGAAGATTTACATTTTATTATAAAGAGGAATATGTTTCAGAAATAGATTACAAACAGTCATAGCTGGATAGAAATAACTATTCTTTCTGTCTTCCAGTGTAAAACCGGCTTTGCACGTGCACGATACTACGTGCTCACTTCATCTGTTCGGTGAACAAAGTATGGTTTAAATAAGTCGAATTGATGTTGTATTGGGCAACCCTCTATACATCCATGCTAAAAATTTTACCTGTTACATCACGGCCCCCTTAATATAATCCTACTACAAGTGTATCACTTACATAAGAGCCCGTGTATGACATATTGACATAATTCGATAAATCTGGCAAACTTGCCAAAAATTTGATCACGATTAAACTGAATTTGTCAATTTTCTATTAAAATTTTATACTCATTAAATTTAATGCAAAATAAATGATAATTTATTACGTAACCCGCCTGAAATTGGAGAAATTGCATCTGATATAGCTATGATTTGTGATTCTTTGACGTTTGAAATTTCAATTGACCACTCTTGAAAAAATAAATTGCACTACTTTTTATATTATAGCACACTATGCTTGTTATAGTACCAAATTAAAAAAATACTAGCCACTGAACCAGCGCCATATCAGCAGTTCATGCGAAGTTACACCTCTCCACAGTTTTGGTTCGACAAAAACACGAACGAAATTAAATACATTCACAAAAAAAAATTAATTTAATGGATTTCATATGTTAAACATGTCATAACATTCAAAAAGCTTTCAGCATGAATGGATAAAAGATTGCCTAGTATAAGGCTTAAGTTAATTCAATACAGAGACTATAGAGGTAAAGAGAGGGAATATTCGTAAGCAACCCATGCAAAAAAGCGACCAGTTTTTACCACGGCCTACGATATAAACGATACACTTAAGCTGGAATTATAAACTCATCCGCAGCAGTAACTGTTACTGTTGACGCAACAATTTTGAGATAAAATACTGCTTTTGTGTGTCTATTTATAAATGTCCGCAACAGCAATAACATCAGTAGCACGCCGCAAGCAATCCGCAGAGAGATGGCCAACTTTTATCTTCGGCGTCAACTGCTGCGTATTATAATAAAAATAAACCAATCAGATGCAAGCAATGATGCAAAAATGATCTGAATAGGGTAAAGTAATATGACATAACCTATAAAATATATTTTAATGTTGTAATGATTTATGAAAGTCGGATTCATTATATTACGAAGTAGGGATAGTTTCAACAGTATTTTAACAAATTCTTGTTCAACAAAAAATATAAATGGAGAAATATGAGTATGTATACAATATCTGTCTTTTAATATATATTAAATGTAACCTTTCGAATTTCTTAGCCTATTTATAGGCCTTATTTTAAATCTTCGTTTTCTATCACTCATATTTCTGATAACGTAGGAGCATAACAATAAGTCAGCAACTCCAAAAAGCATATCTTCGTAGTTGTGCATTTTTCTTATATGCTATAAAAATATATGCTATAAATAGAGGTTACACCCACTCCACTTTTTAGTAGTTCGTTGTTAATTTCATCCGCTCCCGGCGCTTTACCATGCTTTAGTCTACTTATTAATTCACGGCATTCTTCGGCTGTAGGTTCTGCTAGTTCTACCTCATCTGTTGCATGCATCATTGGGTAGCTTTCTTCCAATCCATCTTCCCCGCTTTGTGCGTTCATTTTCACATAATCCTCCCAGATACTCTGTTCTATGTTCACTGTTGTTGTTGCTTTTCTTCTTTTTTGCTTTCTTGTATATTGGTAAAGCTCCATTTCGGTTGCTATCTCCTCCATTTTACCTACTTCTATCATTGTCCTCACATTCCAAGTTCCAATTCTTACTCTGTATCTTTTTCTTTCCATGTTTTTTGCTCTTTTAAGTACTACATTTTTACTCCTTTGTCTCATCCGTCCCACTAACGTGTATCACTAGTTATATACGAAAAGCACCGTAAAGTGGCGCTCTCAATGAAACAAAAAATAATGCCTCAAACTAAAGATACGCAAGGCCGCCTGGAAGTGTACATTATATTTAGGAGGCCGTGGTTTTTACGTAGTTAGTTAACAGCCGACCCGTATATGGTATGCGGCGTGCCAGTCGTTTTCATTTGCACTATTAATACAGTATTGCCCGAAATATACAGCATTGCCCGACATATACAGTATCGCCCGAAATATACAGT
>JARFOC010000639.1:863478-879060 GCA_031763485.1 Osmoderma eremita
ATTGCCCGAAATATACAGTATTGCCCGAAATATACAGTATTGCCCGAAATATACAGTATTGCCCGAAATATACAGTATTGCCCGAAATATACAGTACTGAAACTAAATTGGCGGTGTCATCAGTTTAATAAACGTTCTTCCTTGCAAACGATCCTGAAGGAGATGGGTGCATTTTCGTATGTGATTCAGGTACACCGACAGTTACATCCTCGGGATTATCGACATTTTCAAACCAAAATCATTTCACGATTTATTTACTTCCCTTATCCTTCACATTCGCCAAACCTTACCTCTCCAGACACATACATTTGTGGCATGACCAAAGATGCCGTCTTCAAAAGGTCACCGCAAACCACCGATGAATCAAAAGATGCGATTCGAACCTTCTTCGCATAGCTGAGAAACCCTTATCCGATAACACGACGACCAACTTGAAACTTCGTTATGAAGTCTTCATAACGAAGTCACATTTAGAATATGTAATAAAGTCAAAAATAAAATTTAAAAAAAATAAAAGAATTATAAGTTCAGTACTGTTTATTTCGGGCTCTACTGTATAACGCGGAAAATTTGAAAACCAAGTTTTTTTACCTAACAGGTGAACGATGGATAAAGCTAGAATCGACACGGTCGCTACGTTTTCTATCTTTACCTCTATTAGCTTGATTCAATATTAAAAAATATTAACGTGCTGTACAAAAATATAGCCTCTTGAGATAATTTGAACACAATTTAAATTTATTGTTTCTCACCACTTTCGTCTTTCGCAAATGTATCACTGCCCACAATATAATTTTTTCCAAAATCCGTACTTTTACTACAAAAAAAACAACAAGATTACTCTCAAACAAGAAATTAATAGGGGCAGATTCTTACATGCTTTGGAAGGTTTCGTCGCTAGGAATTAAATTCATAATGCCTAATTTATAAAAGAAGTTTAAAGCTTCTAAAGATGCTTCCTGCTGTGAGAGATCATAAGCATCACCTAGTCCCAAGCATACCTATCGTATTAGAGGTTATATAGTTTATGCATACGTTTTTAGAATCTAATACAGTTGAACTCCTCTAACGCCTGTAACTGTTTCTCTAACTAAAAAAACATCATTTGAAATTTTAGACACAGCATTTCTCTAACTAGACGTTAGAAAATAATAGCGGCAGAATATAATATACCAGCAAACCCACTATCCACTATAATTAAAAATAAAGTATCTATTGGAAGTTTTGCGAGTAATCTTATAAAACCGGCTAATGTCAAACGAAATCGCGATGTTACAAATAAAAATGTAAATTCTGCGATACGTAAATGGTTTGCGTCTACAAAGGATAAAAGTGTTCCTGTATGAGGACGACTTTTACAAGAAAAGACTTTGGATTATAACCAGCATTTAGGTGCAACAAATTTTACGACTAGCGCCGGTTGGCTTCACAAATTTAAGAAAAGGCAAAATTACAATAATACGTTAAGAACATACTTTATATTTTAATTAGGCACGATATATCATATAAGACCATTTGTGACGAGAGTGCTGCTGCCGACGATAATCAAATGAATAATTAGCTTCAATATGTGTTACCAGAAATCTTAGAACAATATGACGAGCATAATATATTCACTGTCAACGAAACAGTGCTATTCTTTAAATGTTTACCTAAGAAAACTATGGCAACTATGAAAAATAGCAAAGAACGTGTTACCTGTCTCTTTGCAACAAATATGAATAGTACAGAAAAAATTAAAGTCGCTATAGTAATCGGAAGGAGTACCAAGCCTAGGTGTTTTCGAAGAGTAAAGTGACTTCCAGTAAATTACGAAAACAATACAAAGGCATGGATGACTTCTGAAATCTTTGAAAAATGCATTAGTAAACTAGAACACAATTCTTTAACGAAGGTAGAAAAATATTCATGTTTATTCATAATTGTCCTGCTCATCGTGCATTACTGCAAAAATTGAATTTTAATCTTCAATTTTTCCCACCAAACGCGACCAATAAATTACAGCCCTTAAATCAAGGTATCATAAAAAGTTTTAAAGATTACTACAAACGGAGAATTCTGGAAAACATCTTAAATGCTATAGAAAACGAAATGTCTCCGACAATGTCATTGTTGCATTGTGTGAAAGAAATTAGCATAACATGGAATATAGATGTTAGTCGAAAAACTATTCAAAATTGTTTTAAGAAGGCTTGTTTTGGTAAGGAAGATGATGAAGAAGATACAATTCGGCTTGCTCAGTTAAGAGAGAGATTACGCGATGGAAATGGAGGATTACTTGTTGAACTAAGGCAAGATTTTCAAACATGTACTGAATTGCTGAATGTTCAGAATGTATCGTTCCATGTTTTTCCCACAGACCAGGACATAATTGAAAGTCTATCAACTGCTGTGAACAATGCAACACTAGAACTGATGAAATTGTCGAAATACCGTCACATACACAAGTCGCACAAAGAATTATTTTATTGTGAACGAGAAAACTTCAGATTTCACTTACGCATTAGTCAATAAAATTTTAAAATAAATGAATTGAGCAAGACGGTTAATGCTCAACAAAAATTTATTACTGATTACTTTTCTAAAATAAAGTAAATTAATGTATAGTTCGATTTAGTTTCCAATATATATAGGATGTATATACATTTCTATGTACAAACTCTATGCCTATGTATTTGTATTGTACCTCGCATTAAATAAATTACCTACTGAAATTAAAAATGCTAACTCGAATTTGCTGTAACTCGAACTTTTTCTGGGACTTTTGGTGCTTCGAGTTAGAGGAGTTCAACTGTATGTCCAAATCGGCAAATAAAACTTACATGTTTGGGTTCTAATCCTATAAACGCTAAGGAATAGTGTTTTGACTTTTGAATACCCACATCTATTAAATCCGTTGATATTCCTTTTTCCTTGCCAAAGCTTAATAATATTTGTTTATAGTCTGTTGTTTTCTTATTATTAGTGTATCCTTGCGCTTTTTTCTTGGATTTAACATCTTTACTGTTATTATCATCCTAATAAAGCAATTAGAAGTACTTTATTAACATTATTTCATAATGGTGTTGATACCTACTTCATCTTTGTCATCGGGAAAGACATAATCCCAACTTGAAGTTACAAAACTTTTAGCGTCTAAGGCAAATTTTTCTAACGAATTTTTAATCAATTTCTTCTTGCGTTTCTTCTTCTTTTTACTCATTTGTGATGTGGCAAGAACTGAATCGAAATCTGATAATGTTGATTGTTTTAATTTTTCCAACATATTATCTGATGCATTTCTTTTAGACTTTTTCTTTGATGTTCCAGAACCGTCGACTGTTAAATCTCCAAACTGACACCTGGTAACAAAAATTCTTTCATGTGCTGGTCCACTCTCGTCTACTATTTCAAAATTCAAATGTACATTCCTTGCTTGAGCCATTTCATGTAACAAAGATATGGGTGATTTATTATTTTCTGGATTACATACTTTACCTAAAAAAATTTTATTTGTTAATTGAAACTAAAAATGTAGAAAAATAAATTCACCGTCTTCTACACATTGTTCAATATCTTCAATTGATAATTTCTTTAATTCTACCAGTGCATGGAATGCAGCATCATGCTTAGCTGATTGTAGAGTATATCCAATTCCTATAAATTTCTTTCCACCGACAATAACACCAACTTTAAACTGCCGACCCTGTTGGTTTTCTTTTGGAACATCTAATTTTTTAGTTTCATGTGGATGATATATTGAATAATTTAATTTATTAAGGTGGCTTTTGTATGATTTTTCATCGGGAATAGTAATAGTTTTCTGTTTATATATTAGGTTCTGTAATTTGCAATGAGATTTAACAAAACTATAAAATAATACAACATAAAATCATTATAATTTATGCTTACCTACAACTAATATAACAAATAATTATTGCATGTTAGATGGTATTTACCCTTTACACTTGAAAAATTCTCTTTATATTTATTAATTGCACTTTTTTGTGGAGTCCCAATTTGAGTTAATATATTTTTAAAAAATTTGTACATAAAATATTTATATATTTGTTTACTTTGCTGTAAAAGATTCTTTGATCGGAAAGAAAAACACTATATATAATATTAAAGAGAATTCTTCAAGTGTAAAAGGGGTAAATACCATCTGACACACAGTAATATGTGGGGTACGAATACTTATGTGGGTACCTGTACACGACAATTTAAAATATATTACCTCCGCAATAAGTTCATCTTCTGAGAGATACGTAACTTTCATACCAAATTTTGTAGCTACATTGTTTAATGCAACTGTAGGAGGGATTTTGGAATCATCATAGTTTGTCTTTCGTTGCGGAATAATGTATTTTGTATTAAGCAAAGCTTGTTCAGCTGCATGACGTTTTGCTTCTTTCATGCTCATTCCATCACCCTTATAAAACTCATTTCCCAACGTTAGAGATACATAAAAGAACTTTTTATGTGATGGCCCCTATAAAACAGTAATTACAAAAACTGATAAACAAGTAATATAATCAACCTCTTCATTTTCCAGATAATAATAATATTCAATTTTATTAAGTTGAGCTAATTCATGAATTAGAGATAATGAATTCTTAGTTGCAGCATTTTCTAAAAAGAGTTTATTAAAATAGTAATGAGTTAAAAGATATCAATCAGTTTACCTTTCCAATGCATAAGATCCTGCAATGATTCTGATAGATGTGAAAATATTTCCGAATCAGTGAAGTTATCTTGACGAAAACAAACATTAAAAATCTTATATAAAGAAAAAAGGGACATACATACCTTCAATGCATTTATCTTCATCAAATTTTGATATAATTTCACTCAAATGGTCTGCATTTGTTAATGCCCATAACATAAGAAATAGTAAAAACATACTGTATGATTGGATCATTGAAATCGGCTTAAATCACATAACAATCCCAAATTATCCACTTAGCTGTATTAAAAGCAAACAAAAAACACATTAACTTTAATTCCAAAAACCCCCTGTCAAAAAGGCGCTACCACACATTTTCTGTAGTGGCAATTTCCATTAGCCTATGTATATTTTATTATGACATTTCCTTATATCAACTATAATTCCGAGCACTTAAACTTTTACTAAAGGAGAAAATGATTCTACTAACATAAAATAAAACGTGAATCAAATATAACATACTAAAATAATATAAATGTAAATAAAGGACAAGGAAATTTTATTTCTTGGTGATTTCGCTTCCTTTAGTTGGTGGTAATAAGTGTTTGTAGTGACATCTGTAGTATATTAGTTGCGCCAGTCTTGTGCCTTGCCGAGAGTAGTGACGGAGGCACTTACGTAAACATTGTGGGCCTATCCCTCTGGTGGTCTACGAACCCAACTAAACAGAGTAACGCGCCAAATCTCATATATTTCAAACTTGACGGGATGCATAATTCCATACACAATTCGATTCATTTCTCTATACGAGCTCTTTTTCGCATGTCATACACAAAATATGACAAAAAGTGTATGCATGCTGCCGTGCAGATCTTTAAATAGAACATATGTTCTCTTTCCAACCATAATTCTGTTCAGAAAGTGAGCGCCCAAGTTGCCCAAAAAATACGCATTTACAGTTTCGATTAAAGTATTCCCAAAGGTTATATCCTTGTATATATATACTACTACTATACTATATATATACTACTAGTAAGTTCATGCTTATGGGATACTTTCGCCCTAAAAGTAGATACCAAACGACAGTAAAACATCTTTACAAACTAAAGATCAATGGTCCGCTCACTGACGATCTAAGGGCCACCTATAAGCTAGCATTCGTAGTTCGGGATGTAGTTTAAGTTAAGCAGGGCTCTAAACCACTTAATAAAAGAATATATCCGTATATAAAGATATTAGGTTTGTTCGTTTTGGCCAAAGCGTTCTGCAGCCAAACGCGCGCAGTAATTATTCCCTTGTCGATAAGATCTATTTTCGAACATAAAATAACTACTGCGGTTGTGCAGGCGTTTGGCAACATAACGCGCTTGCCAAATCGAACAGACCTATTATATATCCTTTTCAGCTCTACATAGAAGCGCAAGGGCGGTAAAATCAATTAATACTGCTTATACTGTACTGTGTGTTAACAGTGCAATATTGAGATTATATATATATATATATATATTAAACAACACAGAAAGATTAAAACATATATTTTATAAATTCTATGTATAACTTTTATCTTTGTTTTTTTTACATATACATAACATTCATAACAATTTTCAACTGCCTATATCGAAAATAAAATATGTATTCAGACAATAATTAAAACGCAATTGGCGAGAAACGTATATCAGGATCTTCTTCTCATCATCATCTGTAACGTAAGGATACAGGTACCGGATGTTGACATAAGCACTTGAGATCAATATGTTAAAATATATCTACACTTATAAATATATTATGTATATATAATTTTATACAATCGTAAGAATTATAATAATAGTAAAGAACTATAAGACTAGACGTGTGTGGATAAAAACACGCGCGTATTATCCCGATTCGGAGAGAATTTATAAATTTTATACAAAATCGTAAGCATTAAAAATAAGTTCTCATACGCACGCGTATATTTCGTACCATACGCAATTCGGATTGTTTAAAACAGTATTAGTCGATTAAATTCGTTTTTATTGTGTGCGACCGATTCGACTAATGCTTCAATCGGTGTCAAACGCCCGACTCTTGATGATTTTGAACATTTGAAGTTTGCTGTTTACAAATCCAACCGTACGATTGTTTCTCATTTAGCAGAGCCCCCTTTTCCATTTCGTTTAGCTCTTGTAAACGAAGACTAGCGGACGTCCCAGTGGCGGCTCTTTGTCTGCACATGTACGGGGTATCGCCGGGAGATGGCGTTTCCCTACCCTGCAAAAATCGAAGAACAAATATCGTTACAAAACTATTTACAAAGAAGAGACACTCAAATAGTATTTAGATATTACCTCCGAAAATACCATTTTAATCAGGATCAAAGCCAATATTTACAGTAGCATATCGTTAGTACAGAAGCAATCACCAAAAAATCATGAAGAATTTCTACGTTTCTCATACTATTGGGGAAAATAACGGGATATTTTTGAGTAGGGGGCGATTGCATTAAGCTTTTCGTGAAATGTAAACGTTCTTACCTGTTTAGAAGGCCCGCAGCAAGTGTTCAAGACGCACGTGTCACTATTTGTCTTCGGACAATCTAAGACGCAATCTTCGGTTTGTTCTGCGTCGTCTGTACTTTCCGGATAATCGGAATAGTCTATAAATTCGGGTTGGATTGTCGTAGAATGGATCCCTTCGTTATGAAAGAATTCTTTCACTTTACAGGCGATCTTCATGTATTCCGATAGATTCCTACATCTGCAAATGTAATCTATTTAATTAAGAGGTGGTATATTACGACACAATAGTGTGGGGAGTATGTGCGTGTTTTTCTAAAATAAAATGAGAAACATCCTGTACCACGCACAGTGAATCAAATTGCCAATAACATCGCCAAAGTCGAATTTAAAATATATGCTCTACACCAATTTTTTTGCACAAATTTAATTCCACCAATAGGTACACTCTTTTACAGGTTCCACTGCAATTTTACAATATAATGTATAAAGAGTAATTATTAGTGAGATGGTGGAGCAGATGCAAGGGTAGTTTTCAGGACTGTTTACAGAAAGTTGTACTTTTTTTTCATTTATGAAAAAATTAGCAATCATTGGTTGGCAAGTCTTTTCAAGGTATTGTTAGCACACGCTTGGTACCTGAAAGTGTCAAACGATGTCGTTAATAGTATTTTTATCTCATAAAATCTATCCTACCGATGCTACTCAATAACTTTCTTGGTAATTTTGCGCGTAATGATTATAGTACCTGAAAGTATCAATAGAGGGTACTGATTCTGCTAACAAACTGTATGGAGGAGTTGCCTATGTTTAGTATGCTTATTGTAAAATACCCATAAATTCAAAAGATTGGGTACTTTTGTTGAGTTTAAGAACAATAAAATGTACCAAAAAGTAGCTATTATATACATGAAATTTTAGCAACTAGTTCACTCTCCAAAGCACTGTTAGAATGTCTCAGAAATCTCTTCAAACCTTGAGATACATATAGTGAGCATTTTATTGGTTGTCAAGAAAAACTACTTTCCGCGTTATTAGTTTCTTAGAACTTAGATAGACATTTAGGAAATGCTCTAGAAATTTGTTTGTGTTCGCATTGTTGTTCGGCCGTGTGTTTTTAAATAATTTATATATATATATATATATATATATATCTGCGTGTTTCATATATTATCATTATAATAGCCTTCCCGAAGACTCATTTTGTCTAATATTTATTTTAAAAAAAGGAAATTGAGAATTCTAATCTTCTAAGTCATGTTTATGGAATCATTGAACTCTTTCGACAGTTAGGAAATGTTTCTGAGGGAAAACCAATCAGAGGCTATTCTCTTGTAACAGAGGAAGTACGTCAATTATCTCAACGAACCGGTGGCAATATTTATTTCGATAAATTATAAGTATCGAGGTATACTAACAATTTAGTTCCAGGCTTATCATACAGCACAGCCTGCAAAGCAGTGAAACAGAAATTACATTTGATCGCTATGAACTTCTTGTTGTACGAGAACTGTTGCCCTTAGATTTGGAAAAAAGAGGAGTTTAAAGAAAATTTGGCGGATGATGAGATGCTAAATCTAACGTTTCTTTCTGAGGAAGCGTGATGTCATTTATCGGGCTCTCAATCGAGTTTATTCATTAAAAAATCCTCATGTATTTCACGAAAACCAGTTGTATCTGGTGAATGAATGTTACGCCGTAGAATAATTGGTTGAGTGTTTTTGAAGAAACTATAACAGCTCTTTGCTATAGAGCAATGTTGAAACAATTCGCTAATGATTTAGTTGACGAAGAACTTCAAAATGGATATTTCCAACATGATAATTAAAGTTGCTCACTAGTGCCAACGGACAGTGGCGGAGATTCGATACAACCTTCGGTATAACCGCGAGTGTCAACGAGATTAGTTGTGTATAAAGGTACGCTGCCGTAAATACTATTTCGTGGTTCTACGTTTGTTTTAAAAATGTTGCCTACGTCGCGAAAACGACCATTGTTGAACAGAGTTACACAATTTAATGCAAAAATGCCAGATCTAAATTAAGATCGCGTTAAAATTCAGTGTGTAGTCAATGTGCAGACTCTTAATACGGTAAGTGTTTGAGTATATATTAGAATTGATTTCTGACCATGTATTTTAGGTGTAAACTTTATGCGTCCGCCACTGGCTGTTGGTGGAGCAACTCTAATGGCAATGTATGAATCTTAGGATGACAAGGTAATTAGTATGGGACATTTTCATGTACAACACAAGTCAATTGGAGCGAGTTCGAAATTCGGAAAAACCCCAAAGGGGGGACCAAGGGATATTTTGGGAAATTATCCAAAGATTTATTCGTATAAATCGCCTTCAATATTATACGCTGGTAGAACCCTATCGACCCGCAGATTATGAATATCGGGTTCGTTTCGTCGAAAACCCCCATAGTTCTCGAGTTATCGGCACTTTTTTCATTTAAAAATGCATGTTTTCCGAATATTTCTGGACAGCCGTTAGTGATATAGGATTTTCGATGGGATATTTGTAATCTACGCCTCAATACCGACAATTTCATATACAACACAAGTCATTTGGAGCGAGTTCCAAATTTCGAAAAACCCCAAAGGTGATGTAAGGGTAGCGTCATCAGCGGGAAAAGCAGTTTTTTAAGACAATCAGATAAAATCACTAGGTATTTATATTAAAAACGTAATATTAGTGAATCAGCGTGCTATGGTACAAAATTAGATATAGTCACATACTACCATATGACCAGATTTTACCTAATATGAGCAGAAGCTATTATTCTATCTCCAGCTAACTGCCAGACGTGAAACTCGTGCACAGCCAATACGCCATCAACTTTAGCGAGTAGCCGCCTCTGTATGGCATCCACTTGTATGTGAGTTGGAACCGTTTGCAGTAAAATGAGCGCTGAATCTCTCAACAGCGGCCATACCGAATGCAGTATCAGAATAACCAACAATATACTCAAGGCGGGATCGATGTAACCCTTATACGTCCAATTGGTGAGCCAATAGACTAAAGCCGAGATTATAACGATAACCGAACCTAACGCATCCGATAGGACGTGCAAGAAAACCCCGCGCATATTCATGTTACCGGCAGACTTAGCACCACCGTGACTGTGACCATGATGGATCTGAACGCTGGGGGCCGGCTGTGGTGGAGGACTTGGGTAAGTCTCATCGTTTTCATTATCGTCCGTCACGGCAAGTTGGGTAAGACGATTCCGGCTCCTGGATAGAGTAGTCCCGTGACTGTGCTTGTGAGAATGACCATGATCTGAAATATATTGATATTTTTTTAACTATAATTGTATATTTATGAATTCGTTTATTTACCGTGAAAAAGCATCAAACCGATGATATTGACTAACAATCCTATGGCACCTACTATCACAAGAAGTCTGGGGTTATGAATTTCTGCTTTCTCAATAAACCGCTTGCACGCTTCCACGGTAATGGAGAAACACAACGCCACTAGGAAAACGGCATTGACTAGAGCACCCAATACTTCGGCGCGAGCCCATCCAAAGGTATTTTTCGACCATTTCTTTGGTGACATCTAGAAATCAATGTAGATGGAGGATAAGGATAATAAAAAAAAACTTATACACTCAAATAGTAACTTACTTTAACAGACACAAACGCAACAACTAGAGCGGCAACATCGCTCAACATGTGGAAACTGTCAGCTACCAGTGCCATAGAGTTTGTTATATAACCTACTACGATTTCTACGAAGAAGAACATTGTTGTTAACCACAGCATAGAGACGAGTCGACATTTTTTCCCAAGTTTTGCCATAGCAACTGTAACAAAAGAAATTTGAGAATTTCAACAATTTCATTTTTTATACAATACATGTCTGGAAACTCAACTCCAAAAATACCCCGAAAATCTCTTATAAAGTAAAGATATTTTCCTAATAAGTGTTTCATTTAAATGCTATAAAGTGTTTCATTTCAGCTGTTGTTATAGGCAACCAATTATACATTCATGTTATATGTACGGTGTTTTCAATAATAGATACAACCCACATGTACGCGAAACATTGGATGGCCGCAGTGGGCAGAATAAACAGAAAGGACAACAGCCAGTCGCAAAATTTGTGCGCAGACTCCTAATCGCCATTTTGCGAGGTCACATCTCTTTACGTTTTACGGTTGTTTATACTTTATTCTTATTATGAACAGTTTTGGTCTAATAAAATCATAATATTTTTATATACGCTGATTACCATTTAGTATTTGATAGGCTACAGTTTGTGTACATAGATTAGGGTGTTAAATTTTTTGCGTCCTATTTGTGATTTAGGCTGCGAGTTGCAAATGGACAGCCAATTGAAAAAGCATGGTGGCCACTGGTGTGGTGTTGGTTCTTGCAGAAACAACACAAATAGACACGAGGGCCACAGTGTTTTTAGATAACCAAAGGATAGGACACGGTAGGTTTCCTGTAATAATGTAGTAATATACTAATCCTCTCTTAAAATTAGCACCTTGCTATTGGCCAAAAATTGCAAGCGTAAGGGATTTTTTAGAGAAAGAGAGACTAAACGATGACCACTTACCGTATTTATTCTAATTGGAAACCCAATTCCAATAATCGCCGCATTCTAATAGACGCCGCAAGAAAATAATGCCGATTGAAATAAACGCCGCACTCTAATAAATGCCGCATCTTTATGGGTAGTGGGCATAATCAACGTCAAGTAGCTAGGGGAATCCCCGTTAACCACATTCAGATTGAATTATATATCTGATACTAAAACGAAGTCGTTTTCTATCAAAACTAAATTGTAATACAATTGTTTTGAGATGGATAGCAAAATAATAGAAATGAGGATTTGGTTTGATTCGAAATAAATGCGGCATCTCTTTTAAACGCCGCAAAGATAGATCCCCTAAATGATTAAACGATACGGAATATTGAACGAGTGACAGGCATGCTCCGACGTGCACTGATGAGGACTAGTCCGAAACAGCTGTCTGTACGTGAGGAATGCCTGGAACTATACAATCAGACGTGTTGTGTGATCTCAGAGGTATATTTATATATATTTTTTAATATATTTTTATATACTTCATTTTTTGAACGTACGTGCCGGCTATTGGCAGAAATCTTCTTTCTTTGATCTTTGATGCAAATAATTTACTTAACAGGAATATGTGTCTAATTAAGTTGTGAGCGCTATCTTAATCGCTACATGCTTTACATCATATTTCACTTAGTTTACTTCAGAGGTGGTATGTTTACAATGTACATGTGTTTGTTTGTTTGAGTATCATAATAATTTCATGATCACCAATAAGTGTTTTTTTTTTATTACTGGGAATATACAGTTGTGGTCAAAATAATAGGAGTGACTTTAACAAAACAACAACAAGTTCTATTACTCAACGATAACCTGAATTGTATTCTGTATTTCTTTCACAGCACGTTATTCAGTTCATCTAGATTTTCTGTACATCTTCATACTTACATTAAAATTATGAAAAACAAAAAAATACTTCTATAAAACAATCTAATAACTCACTATTCAAAATAATAGGACTGTTTCACATACCTCCATAATTTAAATAAACAAATAGTTAGAAAATTAAAATGATTAAAGAAATGCATGGTTTTTTAAATATTTTGTTGAATACCCGCGATTTTTTATTACTGCGTCACATCTGCGGGGCATGGATTCGATGAGAACACATCATTTGAGTGGGATTTGCCGCCATGCCTCTTGAACTGTACGCCACCATTCTTTAACGTTGGTGGGTCTATGGTCGATAACACGTTTCTTTATTTCTGCCAACAGATTCTCAATGGGATTGAGGTCAGGTGATTGAGCAGGCCATGCCATGACCTCAACACCATTGATCTAAAACCATTCCTTCGCAGATCTACTGGTGTATTTCGGGTCTTGCTATTCCATTCGGCGTATGGCAGCATTACTTGCTCCAAAATTTCCACATGCACTCTTTGATCCATTGTAGTTTATATTATTTGATCGAAGCATTCCAATATTTTTTTATTTCTTTATATGTTTTACCTTCTCTTCGAAGGTTTTTAATAAGTTGGCGTTTCTCTTCGACGCAGTGCCTTCCGCGTCCCACTACAGCTGTAAGTAGCTAACAACTTCCACATAAACAATATTTCTAGTTAATTTTAATTACCTATAAATTATTTCAAAACCTTTCTTTAATTTTTGTTTTTTTTATTTATACTTATAACATATAAACAAGGCTATAACATTCCGTTAATTCTTGGTAATATTTTTTGCAGTGGGTGGCGCAGATCACGAAAGAAGCACTAGAGGAACCTGAACGACCATAAAGGTGTTGACTTCTAGAAAATTAAATCCTTATCTATAATATTTGCTTAAGATAGAAGTGCCAATGGAAGTACTTCCCGAACATACGGCATCAACACCCAAACAACTACCAAAAACCCAAAAAACAACAATAATATATTTTTTGAAAACTTTTGAAATTGAGCTCCACATACCGGGATTGATTCTATTTTAAAATGTCTGTTCAATGAACTGCGTATTGACCAGAATTTCCCAGAAATTATTTACTTAATTTATATTGCAGATTTAGAATATTTCAGGCAGTAAAATTTTGTAATAGAAAATTTTAATCAAAAAAAATTGCAAAGCTTGTTAACATTTATAATAGAGAGAATGTAATTATAATGTTGTGTTATCATTGGAAATGGTGAATGACTGAATGAAACTGGACCTTTCCTTCCCTTTATGCATATAAGATTCCCTTTTTGGAGATACATTTTATCGAGTTTAGATATATTGTAATAGCTACAATATACAAATGCTGTTTTCAAAATTGCATCTAAATTTATATATAACCAGTACATTACGTATACTTAGGTCAGCTTTTCTTGTGTTACACCTAATTTTTAAAAAATCATTTGGAAAATTTTACGATTAACCTCATTTTCAACATGACATTTCGGGAGCGTTCATAAACAGCACGGTCTAGGAAGATGGTGGATTGTATTCAAGGTAACAATTGAAAATTGTACTTGTAATGCTTCTAATGCTCAATTCAAACCTTAGATCAGTGGTTCTCAAACTTATTTGTCCTAGCGCCCCCTACGTAGAAAAGAAATTACTCAGCGACGGCCAGGAAATTTACTTTCTTTAAGTGAACAAACAGAAAGATGTAGTAAAAAAAATCATTCTTTTATGTACCTATATATCTACGTGTTAAAACAGAGCAAATAAAGGTGTTGTAAATAAGACACCTTCAACCTCAAAATTATAAAATTATTAAAGTAACACTATCAGCATTACACACAGAAATTTAAGATAACGAACAAGGAAAATATGATAATAAAAAAATACCTCTATTTTTGTCACCGCGATTCGTTATTTGTAGTAGGTTTACTTTTATTGTTAAAAAATTTGTGACCGCACTAAACCCACGTTTCACTTTTGTATTGTAGCCTATAATCCAGGATAAACTGTAGGGATCTGCTATTCCAGCAAGACTTGTTGGTAGCAGTCTTTAAATTTAAATTTCAATTCTTCATTTGTTGTTACAGCTATCAGTTCTCCTCGTAATTTAGGAGATTCTTTTGCGTTTGCACTGGAAAAAAGATTCAGAACCTAATCAAGTATGTTTATTTTTAAAATATCTTCAAATCCTTGACTGAAGTCTGAATGGAGAGCATCCAAGTACACATAAAATCACGAATGTTTGTAGTTGCGTCATTAATCAATCGGTAAAGAGAAGACAAACATAATATCTAAAAACCGGAAGAAAACGTATATGCAACCGAGATAAAAGAGCCGGGTGGTATATTTGAAATTTAAAATTGACTAATTGATTGTCAACAATTATCTTGTTTCTTGTATTTGGGAGTATTTGTATGGATTTGTTATAATTTGTTTCCAGCACGTTTGTCTATATTATAACATATGTTAATTTAGATTAAATTTATACTTTCAAGGTGTGCTCATGCTTTTTAGTTTTAGTCCTATCATTGGACTTTGGCCTGTTGGGCAATAAATATTATTATTATTAAAATAACTTATGGCTTAGCTAGTTAAGATAGCTCATAAACAAATCTGACGTAACTACAAACATTCCTGATTTTGTCTTTAAGTAAGTCATATTGTTCTACTGTTGATAAATTTGGTAAGTTACGACAAACGTAAAAATAACAGATTTTGTTTTAATTAAATTCAGCTCATCGCCTTGAAGATGAAGATTTGTTCCCTTGAATTTGTTAAAACAAGTCTGACAAAAACAAGACTGGTAACTTAGTTACCGCTTTTGGGATTGTTCCATGAATCCGAGGCTGGGCGTTAGATGTCTCTGGGATTTTCCTTAGAGACATGTGCTAACATTCGGTTAACGATACGGAATATTGAACGAGCGACAGGCATCCTCCGACGTGCACTGATGAGGACTAGGTGAG
>JARFOC010000639.1:879160-930371 GCA_031763485.1 Osmoderma eremita
TTCTTTAAGAACTAGAAATTTATTAACTTAAGTTCTTAAAATTGATCAATAAATTGACAAATGTAAAACCAGCTTAAAGTAACTGTATTTATTATTTTGTCCATAAGTATATATCCAATCTTTTTTCAAGGTGTGTGTATATTAAATTCAAAGCGATCGTTGCAGTAGTATATGTTACCTATATTAAGAACAATTAAGAAAGCCAAGATTTAATTTATAAAGCGCGTCTTTATTTCAACAACTACATTGGCAATTGAGGTAACGCAAATACCAGCACATATTACAAGTAGAAATCTTCGCTTTTATGGTGTATAAAACCTGGTATGGACTTGTTCGCCTTTACGGACCACTATAAAAATAGTTTCTTACAATTTAATTACAGCTATGCATGCCTCCATACCTACATTATCTTGTGTAATACATATTATGCTAATGAATTTAATACACTAACAAGTTCATTTTACGCGATTTACGAATGAAATTAAATTTTACGAAAGAAAAAGTAGAAAGCTGTAATAAAATATGATATATCAACAAAAGAAGAATAGAAATAACAAAATCTACAGTGACCGCTATAAGTTTGCTTCGAAAGGCAAAAGTTTTGATTTCTATTTTTTTTAGAAGATCTTTGTGATAATTATCAAATTAATCGTTTTCTGCTATTTTTAATTTACAGGATTTACTACAGCTGCCAAAATGGAAGCAATACAAAAATGCTGCTTGTTAAAAGAGTATTTATATTTATCGATTTTGATTAATCTTAAATTATTTGCCAAAAATTACCAACAATTTTGTACTTTTTTAGGGCTTTGGTGCAAGGTATTTCACAAAAATATTCTACTACAAGATTTTATTTATCTAAAATCTATTAAGTTTCTCAAAAGTTTAAGACTACCAAACAAGGTAGAGGTCTATTTAACACACAATGTAGAAGGAATATAATAATAATAATCCTTATGAAAATACAATCTCTAAATATATTGTTTATTTCATTTATGCTATTCTCTCTTTCGCTCTACTATCTAGTTTTATTCACTCTATTACCTATTGTTGTGTTAAATAGAATAAATTGTCCAAGGCTAGGTTATAACCACCGCAATAAGAAAAATCACAAGGAAATAATGATCAAGGGCTTTTTAGCAAAATGCGCGGTGGAAATGCAATCTAAATTAGGTGTGATGTACATATACTGACTGCAGTAACATTATCACGTGTTAAACCTCACTTGTAATACTCACTCAATAACGAAAATTATTTGGTTTCATTAGTAAAATAGGAAGCTTAATAATTGTAATTATAGCAAAAATAAAAACTAATTTGAAAACAATGTTTAATATCAGAAAGTAAGTAATGTAAAGTAACAAATAAAACCTTATACAGGCTCTCCCAAGTTGAGTGGCCTATTAGAATATTTTAGGGAAGGAAATACACAAAAATTCTGAAAATGAGTACACTGCCCCAGGCCAAAGTGATCCTTCAGAGTAAATTATTTTAACTTTTGCATGAGCACATAGAATACAGAAGACAAAAAATATCTGTTATGCAATTAACAAAACAATATTAGCCAAAACAGAAATTGTTAAACAATTAAAATTAAAGGTATACAACACAATAGCGAGTGAGAGCGAGTGAAACTCGGACGACAAATAAAACATGAAGGTAAATTGAGTGCGACGGAAATGATGTTCTCAAGAAAAATCGAGGAAAAGACAAGATATGATAGCAAATGAAAGAATAAGAGACTCTCTGAAGCAAGCGGGAATAGTGGAATTTATAGAGAGGAAACAACTGCAATGGTTCGGCCACCTATTGAGATAGTTAACGGAATCAGGAGGGGAGAAGGGAAGAAAAAGAGGACGACCGAGAAAAAAGTGGATCCAGAAGATTGAAGAAATGGGAATGAGGAGAGGCGAATCGTTGGTAGAGATGAAAAGGCTCGCGAAGAATCGGGACGCATGGAAGAACTGGACCTCCAATCCGACACCTTAAGGGGGTAAGAGGATAAGAAAAGAAGAAGAAGGAGCAACATTTCCGGTTGACCGGAAATTCCCGTTAATTTTCTTGTTTTAAATGGAATGCAAATTCTAATTCTAACATTATTCTATAGGCAAAATATTAAGGTTTCCCCATACCTAAATGTAACCGATTTTGAGATATCTTCAAATTTATGTAAAAAATCGTTTCGGTAGTTAAAAAAATGGCAAAATATGCCATTAATAAACATAATTATTAATAACAGGAAAACGAAAAGAAATAGATATAGAGAAATCTAATACTAATCGCTGCAGAATTTGATTCTGTGTATCATGGAACACTCTGTATTTTTTTACATCACAGAGTGTTCCATTTAAGGAAATAGAGACCATACAGTAAATATTTCGGGGATAATTAGGATGTGATTTGAAAGCCTGAGAATTATATTTTCAAATGATAAGCAGTCTGATATTTAAGAGTGTAGTAAAAACATTTTTTTTAGATGAAAGGCTGCCAAAACAATTTTTTACATAAGTTTGAAGATATCTCAAAATTGGTTATATTTAGGTATAGGAAAAGCTTAACATTTTCTACTTAGAATAACGTTTAGAATCAGAATTTGCAATAAGAATTGATAACATTCCCTTTAAAATAAGGAAGTTAATGGCGACTTCCGTTCAACCGGTACTGATGCAAAAGTGAAAATAATTTACTCTGAAAGATCACATTGGCCTATGGCAGTGTACTTATTTTCAGAATTCTCGTATATTTCCTTCCCCAAAATATTTTAATAGGCCACTCAACTTGAGAGATCCTGTATATAATGTTCGGCTATATTAGGTCAAGAACGTAAAGGTATCTCCCATCAAATCCCACTTCCATTACAAACAGTGCCTATGCTACTACTTTTGTTCGGTCTGATCTGGTTTATCACCCTACTGAAAGTTCGAAACCTTGAATGCACATATTTTTATTTCATTAGAGCAACTTATTTAAATATAGATCGAATCAATTCTTATCTCTTGGACACGGTGAAAATCGTTTAGGATTAGTAATTATATGGAATTTCCTACGATATGTATGGTTTCATCGTCTCTAACTTGGCAACAAAAACAGTTGCAGCATATACATAGGATAGGTACATTGCTATTAATATACATACAGACCTAAAGAATATCTACGCATCCTTAATTAGCGAGATAAATACATATGTGTATATATACTTATGTTGCTTATGTTAATGAATCATGCTTATCACACAAAAGAGCACTGACTACAACAATATCATTTCCATTATTCACCCGATGACGTGAATTACAAAAAAGCAGTCATCAGTTGTAAGTTGTTTAAAAAGTAGCGTGGAATTTAGTAAGTTACTTCTAATATATATTTTTTTAATACTATTGTGCTCTATTAAACGAGGTAATGGGAACCAAGGTTCTCTCACTCGAAAAGCTCGGTTAGGTGAGATTAGTTATTCGGTGAAATAACTAATCTTTTTCGTTTATATGCAAAAACACTTCACTCTAGAATCACGCCCATGAAGTCGCGGCCAGAATTCACATCGTGAACTATAGTGCGGCTCACGATTTAATGAAAGTATTGCTCGTATGGACCATATCCATCCTTTTTTTTTATTTGATATGTATTTGTGGCCTCTTCTATAATGAGGAGTATTACCATATATTATTTGGTGGCTGTTGGTATTTGGTGGTTTCTTCTGATAATTGTCAATTTGGGTTCATCTTTCTGCGTCAGTTGTATTCTCCCAGTTTTTCTTGTCTTCTATTACGTATTTATCCTCGAACAAATTGTGGAAGAATTTGCATCATTTGAAAGGTTTATTCGTTAAATACAGAAAAGTACATCATAAGGTTGCCTATTGAAAAACACAAATCCAGTCAACGATATAGAAATCGGGATAAATAAACGAACGCATAATAAATGTTGAAAATGTTGCTCTTTGACTTCCTGGCAGAAATAAAGTTGTCTTACAAAAGTTTCTAATGAATGATGAATGTGTTCTGCAGGAATATTTGCTGTCACATGCCTAATCCGAGCTTCGCAATTATCTAATGTTTTGCCCTATTAACATACACCAAACTTTTTAAATGTTCCCAGAAGAGAAAGACCATTGAAGTTATGTCTAGGACCGAGGAGGCCATTCGATATGACCTCTTCCAATCAGTTTCTCGGAAAACGTGTGTAATGTAATGTTCTCTGCGCAGTGTGAGTCGTAACACCATCTTGTTGGAAGTGACCCACTTGCAACTCATCAATCATCATTGTGAAGTTGTGTAATAAAAGGATCTAAGATCAAATCTTGATAGGTACTTGCATTAATGTTTTGCTAAAAGAGATAGGACTAATGAACCTTCTTATTGACATCGCACTTTGGGATTTTCTGCATACCAGATTCTGTTGGTTTGTGAGTTTACATATCCGCTGAGATAAAACCAAGAAGCCTAACACATCGCCATTGTTTAAGAATTCATGAAACCATTTACAATACTGGATACGACCAGCAAAATCATGAAGCAGGAGTTCGTGAGTCACAGTTATCTTGTATGGGTGTAAATGCAGAATTTGCTTGGAAGCTTTTCGGCAGGTATCAAGGGAAAAACTTCTTCATTAAGAACAGTAGGGCGACCTGTAGATTTTCCTTTGGAAACATTATCTGTTCTACGAAAACTCACTATTGTACGAAGAACATGTTGTACAAAGTAATCATACGTGAATTGTATGTCGGGAAATAGTTCCTGAAATTGTTGGTGACAATTTTGTTAGTAATCCCACATCCCTTCATCATTGCGTATTCCCGAACGAAAGTATACGGCGCCATATTTTCATGATGTGTTGGGATAATAGAGGTTACTACGACCCTATTATGCAATGATGTAAATTTTTTGATTTTGTCACATTGCAGGTAATCTAAGGAAAAATGGCATGAAACAATAAATGAGTACTAATAAAATCCGAATAAATGTCTCTTTTCCTATTTGAATCAGTTTCATATTTTAGCGAGGGATCCGAATAAAATTATTCCATTGTATCAACAAAGAAAATATCTTTATCTAATGAGCAGGAAGCATTTGTTTTAAAAAATTAAGATTTTGAATTGACGATTTAAAATGTTTATTAAAATAAAGTTGTGTTTGATATCAGCATACTACAAAAACAACTATTTATCAACACCTTTAATGATTAACATATTAGTTAACACCAATTGGGTTGGCACTAGGAACAATCAATGTGTATTTAATATCAAAACAAAGTCCGTTATGCAATTCCAATCGCCTCTACAATCAAGAATACAAAACAATTGTAAGTAACGTTCATAACTGGTTGCCGTGCGTAACGCGTACCTTGATCTTGGACCAGCTAGGTATTTCTGCCGATCTGATCTTATAATTAACTGCACAGAATGGGACACACGCTCAAGGACGTTTCGCGCACGAGGAAGTCTGTGCGAACGGAAGTGGCAACTAGGCATGCAACGAACGTGAAAATTTACTCGTTTTACAATTGAATAATAACGAGATTAATATTATTTTGCATAATGTTAAGTTGTTGCCGGTCGTATCATACTAAATGAAGTAGATCTCGCATATAGTATATGGACATACTATATGCGAGATGCTTCTATGGGCATACACATTTACACATTTAATACACATTTTTGCATGAAAGTCGATTTTCAAGGATTATTTGTTTTCGAGTAATGATCCCATATTTTTTTCATGATTGTTTTTAAAAAAACCTTTAAAAAATCGGAAGTAGAGGTAATACTACTGTAAACCTTAATATCGTCTGCGTAAGCAAGAACCTTACAGTCTAGAGAAATCAAAAGATCATGCACGCAAATATTGAAAAGAAGTAGACTTAAATTTGAACCCTGAGGCACGCCACTGGATACAACAAATGTGCTTGATGAAAATCCATTTAAGTGACAACACGAGCGATTCGAAAGATTTGATTGCATTAGAGCAATAACTGAAGGGTAAAACCCAATTGAAGAGACCTTGGATATTAACGTCGCATGGTTAATCGTGTCGAAAGCTTTGCTAAAGTCTGTATAAATTACATCCACCTGAAGCCGTTTATCAAGATTTTCACTAATACACTGAGTGAGCTCAATCAAGTTAGTAGTAGTTGAGCGTCCACTAATAAATCCATGCTGCTCAATAGAAAGGTAAGGCTTGACGCAGTTATAAAGTCTGTCAAAGAAGTTGTTCAAAAACTTTAGCACAGTTAGACAGAATGCTAATTGGAAATATTACGTCGGCCAACTCTTTTAAAAACTGGCGTAATTCTGCTGATTTTCCAAGAAATAGGAAAGGTAGACATAGGGACGGCTATATTAAAAATTTCACAAAGAGGTTCACACACAACTGGAGCGCAGTCTCGAAGACAGAAACTGGGTAACGATTCATGTCCGCAAACCATGGTTGATTTCAATTTTTTTTAAGCACGGAGGACTTCATCGGGAGTAAAGTATCCAACATTAAAAGAGCAGGGATTGAAGTCCGAAAACGACTGACTGGGGTTAGTAGAAACATTCTGGATGAATATGTTGGAGCATACGTCAGTAAAAGCTTGAACAATGTCGGCGAGTTTATCGACAGTTAAATTGTCAACATCCAAGCACCCGGGAATTCTGGAGGAGGATCGCTTAGAATTTACGAATTTCCAACATAATCTATCATCTATATAAAAAATAGCTAAGTTCGCTAAGGTCATCGTATCCACGATTACGCCCCTCCGTGTTTGAAACGCTAACTAAAACGACCAAGCGCAAAAATTCAAATATAACTTTGACTCATTCAAAATTAGAGTCTATTGTATTATTATTGATGTACTTTGGTCCCATTACTCTGTGTTTCGCAACTACTTAGTCAGCGTATTAAGACAATAAGATCAAAGTGTATCACATAATAATTCCACAATACACAATATAATATAGAATAGTGTGAAGTACTTACTCATTATTTCTAGATAATAGCAATAATTATAACGACTCTTTTTTTAATAGTCACAAATTAGTCAAAGAAAAAACTGAACCCACTCGTGGTGTGCTGATGTTTCCAAGTTGTTCTAGAAAAGATTCTAATGCGGGTTCCAAAACCATCAAATACAAGAGGATAATATATAGGTACCTTTAAACATATGGTACCGGAAATGCCAGTTTTGTTTCCGCTCTGCCCCATTATCAGTGAAATCTTGTACTAAATTATTGCTTTGTACGTAATCAAAATGCGACTGAAGATGCATTTCATTAAAAAAATTAGTACACAGTCTAAAGTTCTATGGAAGTTTTTTATTCTACCAGTCCATGCTAAACCATTTTCGGAAGATGTTTTCACAGGTTCCTGGTTCGAAGTAGTGACTGCCGAAGAGTTCAAGCACTTCGCAATGAAAATATTTTACTAAAAAGTCCATAAGTTTTTGGGGAGTATGTATACAAAGAAAGTAAACGGATTTTATCATCCAGATTCAAACGCATTCCTTTACTTTTCTTTTTGTAGTTCAAAATTCGAGATTTGAAAAGAAATTTCAGAATAGGATCAAGCTTATTTTTGAAAATAAAATCTAAATCAGTTTTTTTGCAACGTTTTTACATTGTTCCAATCTTAGCTTAAATTATTATTTTTGCTTTATACATCTTGCATGTATTTTTTTTTAATTGTTTTCAATTCTTTACACAGCAATTTTTCCTTTGGGGTTTCTCCTATCAAAGCTAAAGTAGATGCTATAATAAAAAAATATAAACCAAATAATTACAAAAAAATGGAACAAACTGAACGAAACTAAAAATTTTAAAAAAGACTACATCTTTTTTAGACTTAAAACCTACACTCAATCAAAGTAAAAATGAGTCCTTCACTCCACGAACTTGACAAGTAGATTCTCGAACTACAAACCATAATGCTCATTCACAGGTTATAATAAATTTTTGTTTCCAAATATACACCAGAAAACAAGGGTGCTGCTTGAGGGACTACATTAACTTTTGCGAACTGTAATGATTGCAAGTACTGTGGGACAGCACAATAAACACACTGTTCGGATTACTCCTTCCGCACAAAATAATAATTAATTCCGGGACACGTTTTTCGGGAATGCGTGGATTCCCATCCCATGTATGTTTATAGACGAACTGTGTCAATCATTGAAAAAAATATAACAAAACCTATGATATAAAAAATCATACATCTTTTACGTTGAGGTTTTCTCACTACAGGTATTTTTTTGATTGAGATATCAGCTGAAAGTGTACGAGATTCATCGGGGATACAAATGCTTCTATCTTTTCTGTGCACTGAATCCTCAGAATTACCACTTATGGTGGGGTGATGATATGATGTAGTTTGCAACTGACTTACGTTAATACTACTAATACAAGTTATATTTTGATCGCTGCAACTTGGTACGACAATGGGTTCTGAAAAATTATACTTATAAATTATAAATTATAATTTAATTACGTGGAAGAAATAATGTACAAATTGCAGCAGCACTTAACTTATTATTATTCTTTGAGTATTTTGTTTCGAAATGCTTTCGAGAGTGAGTTTTTCTGGCAGTCAATTTTTTATAACTCTTCAGTCCCACCAGGCTGACATCCATCCATGGAATGTTGGAGTGTGTGCTTTAGAAATGTGTGGAATACTGTACAATCCTGATTGCACTTAAAAACCTGGTACTTCTTTTTGTGACTGATGACTACTGGCGACATCTGCGTTTCGCCCATGGAACTAACTATTGACCATATACATATATGTATATTAATATAACATTTGATCAAAGTAAACAAACAATGGCTTGTACTCTGTTTGCATCTAATTGGCCAATTCGAAATTAAATCCTGGATCAGTGACCCCTGAGTTTGAAGCGGGTATAGGTCATAAGATTTAACACGTTAATTCTCACCATGCAATGAAAAAAAAAATGTCCCCTGTCGCCGAACGAATTTTCTTTATTGTATGCTTTGGAATCATATAAAATACGTATGTTTTGAGTTTTAAAACCATATACATATACAGAAAAAAATATGTTTTAACGATTTTCTTTGTGGTGACACATTGGTCTTACGCGGCATATTACTTACACTGCGTAAGCAATGGGCTGCGTGAGTCCAATGTGTCACTACACTTTTCGTGTTGTAAACGATTTTAAATAATACTCCACACTTTAGAACTCAAACATTTAATAACAATGAAATATTAACAGCGATGCATAACTTGTTATAACTTGTCTATCAAGCACATTACTGGATACTACACATAACAGTTTTACAGCGGATAGTTGCGAGTTGTGTGTTGTGTAATACGAAGCGTTATGACTGGGTATCCTTTTTCATATGAAAAACAGCAAGAGCGACTGCAAAAACTAATTCAAAAATGTTTATTAGACGAAGAAGTCGATTACTTTCTCGAAGTTGTATCATCTTCTGATGACTATGTCTCGTCTGATTATGATTCTTCAGATTCGAGGCACTACTGCATTGCACCGAGAAAAAAGCGGCGAATTGTCAAGGAACGAGAAAAATATCAATACCAATATTGGTGATCCTCAGCCGTCTACGTCGACAGCTGCTTCAGCCGACCCAGAAGATAAGTGTGTGGAACAAACCATTGAAGAAGTGATAAAAAATATGACAATAGAAGAAGACAAAGAGGATGAAGATCACCATGAGGAAGATGTTTCATTCTTCAGGGATATGGATTTGAAATGGGAACCAGCTACTGGCAAGAATTTGAAAAAAATTGAATTCAGTGAAGTGACCTCAGGATTTACAGCGGACTACCATGAAAATGAGATTTATAGAAGTTTTCTCACCGATAAGGTCTTAAATTTGATCGTAACTTAAAATTATGTTTAAAAAAAATTATTTGTTTCTTATGTTTAGGTGAATGAAACAAATACCTATGCCCGTCAATGTATCGCCAAAAACATATTTCGTAAGTCTCGTTTGATATTTTGGCATGATACAGTGGTAAAGTGGAAAGATCGTCGAGATGTTCTAATGCTTACTTCAAAATACAAACACGAAATGGTTACCATTCAAAAAAGAGATAAAGAAATACAGAAACCAAAAGTTGTCATCAAATATAACCAATACAAGTCATACATAGATATAAGTGACCAAATGAAAAGTTACAATATATCACTACGAAAAAGCCTCAAGTGGTATAGAAAACTGCCAATAGAGTTATTGTTAGGCACAACGTTAGTAAATGAATTTGTGGCATACAAAGAAGTCGCTAACGAGATAATATCTATAACAAAATCTCGGGGAAATGTTATCGAAGGACTTTTGAACGTACACAACACTTCAGTACAAAATAATCTAGTTGACGACCACCATATTTTACAAAATCCTGGACGATCTCATGTTTCGCCAAAAAGAAGGCAGAATCTGGATGGGAAGAAGCTTTGCACAAGACCCCACAGACAACCCTAAAGTGCATAAAATGTGATAAACATTACTGTCTAGAATGTTTCTTTGCAGTTCACACAAATTTAGATGACTCCTTTTATTCATTTGTTGATATTATTTACTCTACCGTTTTTTTTGTGGCCAGAATAGTCGTTATTTTATTATCAATAACACTTTTTTTTTTGGAAGGACTCTATTTTATGATAAAATAAAAGTAGATAGTAAATCAATGAGTTTGTTTCTTACATTTGTATTTCACCACGTGAGACAACAGTGGAATCACAATTGTACAGGCTAACTGTGTTTTCATATTCATTAGGCCGGCCACTACGCGAGACAACGTATTTAGATGGGATCAAGAAGATCACTATGACTACAGAGGGCAATTTATGTGCGTTGACAGTGTGCGTCCACATAGGTCTCACGCGGCTTACTTGGTGATACTAACCGTGATACCACGCTGGTCTCATATGGCAGTCAACGTGTTGACGGCATAAAAAAAAACTACTCAACTTCCAGAGTTAGTTTAGCAGTAACGTGTTGGACACCCGAACAATATTCCAGAAACGGAAACGTTGAGCACCCGTCTCATTAAACAAACACGTTTTTAAGCGTGGGTTTTAAACCTCGATACCCTGTACGATTTTCTGAAAGCCCCTGCTACATGCTACTGCGTCGGTTACAATTCAACTGCAATTTTTTTAATACTAAGCTTGTACAGGGTCAAGAAACCTAAAATTAAATAAAAATAACAATAAAATAATACTCATTAATTCTATTGCAAGAGAATTTCAGGAAGTTTTTTCGCTCCGGAAAAATGAAGTTTTTCTAGATACTTGGTTTTCCGGTGTCGTCGACAATATGAAAAAAGAACAAAGTTCATAACGTGAATTCAACTCATTAAATGTTTTTTTTGGTTTTTTCAGCTTGGTGCCGAGAAGAAAGTATCATTCGACAACGGCATGGACGGATCCGTAGCGGAAGACTGCTATTTCGCGATGCGAGCGCTTGACGAGGGCTTCAGCTTCAACTTTATCGAAGGCGAGATGTGGGAGAAGAGTCCCTTCACGCTGTGGGATTTCGTGCAGCAGCGGAAGCGTTGGATGCAGGGCATACTGCTCGTCGTACATTCCAAGACGATACCGTTCCGCAAGAAATTGCTGTTGGCGATGTCGTGCTATTCGTGGGTGACTCTGCCGCTTTCCACGTCGAATATAATATTGGCGGCGCTGTGCCCGATCCCCTGTTACGCCGTTATCGATTTCTTGTGCGCCTTCATCGCCGCAGTGAACATATATATGTACATATTCGGCGTCATCAAGTCGTTTACAGTGTACAGATTCGGACTGTTCCGATTCTTGCTGTGCATAGGTGGAGCACTCTTGACTATACCGCTCAACATAATCATAGAGAACGTTGCGGTGATTTGGGGCGTTTTCGGGAAGAAACATAAGTTTTACGTAGTGAATAAGAACATACGTCAACCGATAACCGTTTAGGAAACGTTAATTATATTATTGTAATAAAAAAGTAAATATTTATTATTTATCCAATTTTAGATACTGCAAAGCGACGAAAGAGTTACCGTATACTAACAAGAAAGAAACGGCATTTGGACACCTTTATTACGAATATGTTTCAGAACCCTAGACGTAAATGACCATTCTGTTGTTGTCAAAGATGACTAAAACCCTCCAAGGTACTAATTTCTCAACTGTACATCCTTATAAATTATTCCCCAATTCTTCGAAAACTTGTAAAAAAGCAATCTGTGTCTTTTGCAGTCATTTACATATAACTACCGGATATCCCCCATATTTTGGGACATATTGTACATTTAAACTAACAGAAGGTGTCAGAATGGTTAAAATTTGTTTCTGATCTCTGATTGATTGGCAAAGAATGGTTCTGTATTAGATAATGTGATAATTTTATACAGTAACTCCTTTCGAAATTCAAATAAATGGAAGTTCTAGAAATCTTTCAGAATTCCTCAAACAATATTTTGTTCATCTGAAAATTACTTGAAAAGAAAAAAAAACTACTTTCATTATAACATTTGATTCTTAAAGTAAATGCGTTCATTCAGTTTTCTAGACCTTTCATTTTAACCGCATAAAATTATGCATTAATATTTAGTTATTTATGATGTATATAGTATAAAGCTTGTACAGCCGTATTTTTAAATGGAGAACGCTTCTTAGTTGCTGGTGTCAATAACTTCGTATTTCAATAGCGCACGTTTTCAGTAGGAAATTCAATTATTCACGGTTCCAACATATTTAAAGACGTTCCAAACAAAAAAGATATTCGAATCCCCATTTTTAAAACACGGAATCATCGTGAACTAGTCATCATCAGCACGTATTAATATTTTGCATGTTACTTTATATTATTGCTTACGAAATACATAAATTGCATGCGTAAATGAAACATGGTGAGGCGGTGCTACAAACGTAATTTTTATTTATTTATTTTGCTAATCCGAAGTACTACTTATACGTAATTATTTTCCTTATTTAAGGAATATACACGGATGTGTGTTCGAACGACATCAGTTACAAAATGTAATTTTTACCATGATACCGTGCGATCAATTGAAATTATAATTAGAGTAGGCCCTGTGTTTTGTCACAAAGTTTATAACACTGCTTAATTAGGAGTGTCACTCCATCACAAATAATAAAATTCGTTTATGTTGCTCTAAAATGCTTCGTTAAAAGTGCATGAATTTGATGAGTATCTTAATAATAAAGCAACTATTTTTAAAGAAAACGAATGGTTTTTAAAATAGCAGTAAGAAAAGTTTTGTGTTCCAAATTACACATTTTAGGCTCTTACAAATTTAACAATCATAATTTGAAGTGACACTTCTTTGACAGTTATAGAAATATATGTTAACAACTAAGTTGTAATATTCATGGTGTACTCTAATTATGAATTCAATTGATCATCCGATACAAATATAATAGGTAACCAGAAGACATCATCAGTATATCCCAGTATTGCCAACCCTTTATAAAATAATGTACGAATAATAAACGAAGCTAAAGCAGTGTTGGCACATGTATGACAATACATAACATCATTTGCCTATACATATTTGCGTGGACTGAAACAATTTAAAATACGGTTGGAATATACGTAGATAGGTGATATTTGTGAAGATATCCCTAGTATCCCTAACAATTTAAGCTAAATTGCTGAAGAGTATACATGTGGAATTTGTTAATAAAAAATCTTATTTCCAGGCACTTCTATAATACTAAACTAAATATTTATCACCTCTGTTATTGACTTTGTGACATATTATCTTAACAAATCGCAGTTTTTCAGAAGTGCTATGAGTCTCTGAGGTACCACGAGATCAATTGGCTTTATAATTGACCTACGAATATTACAAATTAGTTGTTTAGTTAAATCATATTTTTATGTCGGATAGGGCAATTTCCAATTACTACATTAAATCCATAAAAGTTTTTAGGACCCAGTTTTTATAGTAAGAACAGGACAGATCCTGTTAACGCGTCCCCAATGACAAAACAATAACTATAATAAGTAGGTGCTGCAATTCTGCCAACACTATCTACATTCATTCCTACATAATTACTGTACAACCTTGATAATCCGAATAGTTGTGGACCAGGACGGTTTCGGATTACCAATTTTTTTAGATTATCGTAAAATAAATAGGCCTGCCTAACGAAAATAACTTTTATTCTGGGCAATAAATTGCATAATATAAAACATAAGGTGCATGTAAATAGGTATTCAGTTACGCGTGCGAATAAAAATCTGTAATTGCACTTTGTCTCAACTTTTTGAAGCGCAAATTCACCACTTTTTCTTCTAGTTAGCGTAAAATCAAAAGTTCTGGACCACTTGTCCCATTTTCCATCGCCAATTGAAGAGATGTGCCAATACATCGAACGGCATCTTGGTGACTTATAAAGGCCGAACCACTGATTTCATCGTCGGTTGTATCAGTGTCCCTTTTAAAAGCGACACAATCTGCTATTATTTCTTCATCTGCATTTCTTCTTTTTCTGCAGCATCACCCAAAATCCATTATTTGGTATCGTCCACTGTTAGTTTTTCCCCTTTAGAGACGACATTGATCAGTATCGTAATTTCCTGAAATTCTTGTTCGGTTGCTCTTAGACTTCTGATTTCCGGTAAAGGTACCATATCCTCTTCGTCATAATCACCATCTAAACTTTTTCGAAAATGGGCCGGCCACAATTTGTTCCATGACCTTTGTATTAAGTCAGAGCTCACAGATTCTCACGAAGAGCGAAGGTTGAAAATGGTGTTCTCTAAATTAAAAGCCTTCAGCGAGTCCGAAGCATCATTTTCTTCCAAAACCAAGTGGTGGAGAGCTTGATTTCTCTACTGCATTTTCATTGCATGTATCACGTGCTGGTCCAATGGTAGTAGCAACGGCGTACAATTAGGCAGCAAATATAACACGGATCCATCTTCAATTCGTAGTTCTCCTTCTAAAGGGTGACTTGGCGCATTGTCCAGTAACAGGAGTGCTTTGGGTGTTAAACCAAGTCCTTTTAAATGAGCTTGCACTGAGGGCATAAAGTCATCATGAAACCACTGTTTGAAGATGTCTCACGTCCTCCAAGCACATGATTTTTGTAGCCTACAAGCAAAGATTGACGGCAATCTTTAAATGGCTTGGGATGTGCAGCCTTGCCAATCACTAACAATTTTAACTTATGGGACCCTGCCGCGTTCGCACATGTCATAAAGGTGATACGATCCTTGCTTATTTTTCGGCCCGCTGCTGAATCCTGATCCTTGTGCACTAAAGTTTTCGTTGGCATAACGCGCCAAAATAATCCACTTTCATCCGCATTGTAAATTTGGTGAGCATTAAAATTCATTGATCGCACTTTTTTCCAAAACCAGCTTTTAAAATGGATCGACTGTCCGCAAGATTTTAAACCTCTTTAAAATTATCTAACCATCCCAAATTGGAACTGAAGTCATCACGGCCGGTTATTTTATTGTAAAAAAAGTTGCCTTTACTTGCAGGATTTCTCCCGATGTTGATAGATTGCGGTTTTTTGCTGCAGGAACCAGGTGTATAATTCAGATTCTACTGCTGGCTACTCAGCTTTCTTTAATGTTGATTTCTCTTCATGCGGTTTTACGTACGCCTTAATGTCTTCTTTCTTGTGTTTGACATACGTATTTATCGATCTTCCTACTCTACATTCCGCAGCAAGTTGTGAAGGTGGTCGGCCGTCATCTAGCTTCTTAATTATTTCATATTTTTGTATTTTTGTGCTTTCGTTTAGACATTGTAACAGACACTGTTCATTTAGTACACGTAAACACGACTGTTTACGCTGTGACTGAAGACAGAATGCTGGAACGCTGCAGACATTTGGGCACGATTTTCGACATCTGACGCAATTGAATTTCGGATTAGGAAGATACGACATCATTTCGGATTGCTGCGATTTCGGAATACCACATGTACGGATTACCAAGGTTGCACTGTATATACATATTTATTGTACAGCCTACTTTAGGTGGATAATGACGTGATATGCCCCAGAAATATCAATTTGCGATAGCTTAGGTTATCTATTATAATTGTATCATTATTCTTACAATAATTAGTTTTCATAAATACACATACAGAGAGATTCCCGAAAACCACGTAACTAAAAATGTAGCCAACTTAAATTACATAAATTAGTTATATTGTTTGTAGTATTAACCTGGATCTTTCGAAATTCTAAAAGGAAACAATGAAATAATTATTCCTAGCATATATTGCAAACCAACAAAATTAACCTTGAAACGTAAAATTACTCAGTAAGACGGTCACGTGGTTTTCAGAAATGGTTGCTCGCCCCTACTGAAAACTAAAATTGTGATCTTCAAAAGTTTTACTCAAATGTAAAGGGAAATGTTTCTTATAATACATGTTCGGATTATATTTGTTATTCTTATAAGCCATTTAAGTAAAATGGTCCGTTAATCTTATAATCAGTTTCTGTTATTAGCTAAATGGTGCAAATATTTGTAAAACTAGGTACTGTGTAAGTAGAAGTGATATTGAAAAGAGTGATCGATGTACTGGATACATTTTTTTTCCATTTTTACAACTTTAAGTTAATCTCATCCACGTTTATTATATATTTATTGTAATTTGTTTTTATTCTCGTTAAAGACTGATTAATTACAGAGTTGACGGTTAAATTACCGTATTCGATAGAGTTATGACGAAGCGTTCTTCATTTCTATTTTCGTACAAGCTATTGTTAAATTATCCAAAAGAAAAAACCAACGCACTGGCTACGTTGTTATTACGTATAAAGATGTATCCGTCGCACAATGTTCATATTTTATTTAATAGGATTGCGGTGATTCGATGCTTCATTTTGTTTTTAAATCATCACGTACTTTAGAGATAACCATCATTTTAGTATGTAATAATTCTAGAACTGATTATAGCTTAATTTTGTGATATTATGATTATAATTTTTATTCTTGTCGTCCGCTTTTAGTAATTATTATTAAAAACGTTTTAAATGTTCATAGTCCAATTTGATAAAGTTTTTCTTTTCGCTATAGTTTTTGACCTAGAAAAAAAATATATAACCTTCAAAGTTTCTTAATAAACTAGTTCAAAAGTCATTATAAACCCAGGAACCCAGTTCTATGCTTTATGAAATTAAACGTAAAAATTTTTCACTGAAACATGACTAATTGTATGATATATAAAAACAAATACGTTTATCAGTTGTAAATATTCTACTCTTATGAACGCCAGATGATTAATTGTAGTAAGAAAGAAACCAATTTGGAAAATTTAATCTACATTTAGTTCGGTAAAATGATCACAATGATTATGTCAATTGGATTTGTGCTCAGATTTCAAGTGATGATTTAAAAATATTGGAAGAGTGTGTATTGTTATTTCCGCGTATTGCAGTGGAAGAGGAGCATAATAAAGCAAAATGTTATAGAAATTAGCAATGGAGCAATACTGGCTCTGGTAATTAGTCAATGTAAGGTATTCAAATTATTGGTGTGTTGTTTTCTTTAGAATTCAAATTAGTATTTGGTTTTGTTATACTTAAGAGCTCAAGAGCCTTTATATTTATATTTTTAAAATATATTGAAGCGGAAATAGTCGATCGATAAAATAGATATCTGAATTCAGAAAAGCCTACATTTTTAAGTATACATAATCAACAGAAAATCTTCAATAAGTAAAAACTTAGTAGCACCTACTAATAATTTGAAAACACCTGTATACAAGTTAGAGAAAAAATATCTACCTAAAGCAAATATATAAAAATTGTAATTATTTATACTTAAACTTTATCAAAAATGCTAGTACTTATTAGATCAATTCTAATTATAAAAGAAATAAACAAAACTAAATTTATTTCGTTCACATTTTATATTTATTTATTGACTATCAAATTGCATATATTCACTACGCATGAATTTTTAAAAAAATTTACAAGCCTCCATAAAGGCATTAAAATATGAAAACGATATGATTTTATGCACAGATAGATTTTTATTTATGTACAGAGTGAACATAAAGCCTTGATCGAGTCGCTTTACTGCTACAGGGTGATGCATTGGTGTGGCAAAGCTCCATATATCCGTTATCATATAAGATAGAAACAAAAGTTATTTACGAAAATTGTAGACAGTCTTAAACTTAACATTTTCAAATTATTTTCATATATACAGGATGTTCTGTATGACCAGGGTGAAGCAAACATACGTTTTCTTAAATGGAAAAGCATATATATTATTTCAGATTTAGATTAAGCTCATGCCTCACACCCCCAATATACAATTTCATTGCATTATACAGCGTGTTAGTTATGATCAATTTTATATGCAAATCACTGTGAGTTCGAGGTCTTGTATACTGCAAATGACAGTATGTATTAAACATTAACTGTCCTTTTGCCAGGATTAACTCGTTACATTAAAATAATTTCAAAAAATCTCACTTTTATAAAAAGACTTTAAAATATCTTAGAAGAAATTAATGACTTTAGATATGGAGAGTGCTTAATAAAAATGAAAGTAACAGAGTGATCCATTTAAAATAATTGAGAAATGAATATGCTTGAGTTTTGCCTGTGTATATGAAAATAATTTTAAAATGTTAAGTTTAAGACTACCTAGAACGAAGTTTTGCGCAGTTACAAACCAAATATGGTTTGTAACTTCGTTAGGGTTGCTGTATATTGTTTCTAATCGGTCGTCTATCAGTTGGTATTGGGCTCATTTGTTATTTATTATAGTTCTTTCCTTCTTTGTTATGTATTTAATTGAATATTAGAATCTCTTTCTCAACGCAGCAAAAAACACATGAAAAAATAATAGCTTTGTTCAAACAAGGAATTGGTGATGGTTGGGAATTTGTAATTAGTCCAGTTTGCAGTCAGTTGGAACTGAAACTGATTTGTTTTATTGTTTGAACGCTCGAAATTTGAATGAATTCCTATAGATATCTAAGTCTTTTCTTTTATATTTTTCTACATCGATTCTGTTTACATTTTGCATATTTGGTGTGTTTAGTTGTTTGCTACAACATGATTATCACTAAAGTGCTCCAACAAATCTGGTTCATTATATTGTGGCACAGTTTCCTCGACAACATTTTAATCTTTTGATTTTCTTCTGGATACCCGTAACCTCTCATCGGCCCTGCAACTATTCGCGCCAAGTAACTTACCTTGACGTCACTCGAATTACACTTTTAATGTCTGATTTCTTCATTTAAAAATATAAGCAGGGACAATAAACCTAAGTAATTTTAAGCATGTGATAAACACACATCGCTTGGCAATTTTTGACACTTCTATTTTACATTGCGCAAGAATTACTCCCAAAGACTGTTGCTGATTGATTAGCAACCAGTCAGCGCTTTAGTATAAATAGCCAAGAGTTGGAAGTTTATCTTTGAACATTAACTTTATAGTGCGCATGTGTCAGACCGTTTCCACCGATTGCTAACCGTTATTTCAACAAAGCCTTATTAACATTTCTAAACAACACCGGTTAGATCAATTTTTCGTATCTTTAGTTCAAGGCAGTATTTTTGTTTCACAGAAAGCGCCACCTTATGGTGCTATTTGAATGTGACCAGTAATCCACGTTCAATGGTTTTATATGGTAGCTTTTACATCTTTTTAATATCGGACGAAAATTGTGGGCCCGCAGGGCCGGATAAATTACAAGTGTATCACTTATATAAGAAGCCGTGACAATGATAGATGTAGTTAGCGTACAAAAACATAGATGGCGCACCAATAAAATGCAATTTAGAATACATATGTGCGGCATAATCACTATCACAACGAAACGGCACAGTCAAGCAATTTTGCACACTCTGTATATGCGAAAAGTTTTCATTCGAATACAGTTTGTTCTAAATCTATGTATTCGAAACTTACTCTGCAAATCAGTATGCATTCACATGTAGTTCTATATTTCTTAGTATTATTAGCATGTAAATATTAATATTTTATATAAGTATAATGAATGCATGCATTCACATTACAGGTTCAATTTACGCAACGTCTTCGATTACGTCGGTTATAATACAAAAAATGATTGCTTAATTAAATTATTACCTGCTGTAAAATAAATATTTGTGTAAGAGATAACGAACGAACCTTTACACAAGAAAATTAACTACCATTATTACAGCTACTTTATTTTTAAGATCTATAGACAGCTTAAAGTCAAATTACGAAACTTCATCTTGTTATTTGGGCTTTATATTATTTATTTTTTGTTTCTTTACATACAGGCTGAGTTTAGCATGGGGATCTAGGCAACCAGCGGAGATAGACAGACGATCAAATGGGGGAAAAGGCATTTTTTTCAATGATTCCAACGATATAACACTTCACAAAATTCTCTTTACAAATAAATTAGGCCCATTTTCCCCTTTTTATTTCTGAACTGTTCATGTAGTAGTCTATGGCTCATTCTCTTGAGCTCGTAAAACTGCAATTCTTTCCCCATTTGATCGTCTTTCTATTTGCGCTGGTTTTCGAGATTCCCATGCTAAACTAAGAAAAAATCACCTGTAGATTTTTGTGTATTGTTCTTGCATCCTGTAAAGAAAAGGCAATTGTATGTTTTCCCTGCGTTTGTATTCAAAAAAACAGAGTTGGTTTAATCATATTGTGTTTTACCAGTGCCATTAATAGATATTATTTCCTCGTCAGTTGTATTATGATTTGCATGTGATCCAATCGAAATTTAATTGTGTTATTTGATATGTCAATAGACAGACGCAATTTAAAATTTGACAGCAGCGACCACACTATCTGCAGTTATTCAGTGTTACAAGATAGCATACTTACAAACCTTTGACTTCTTTTTTGTGATTTTTTTCTTTTTTTTTGTATAAGACAGGACTTCTGGTGAGTCATCGTTAAATATTTTTATAAGTTTGCTCATTTTATCTATAATGAATTATAGTAATAAACAATGTTTTTCAAACGAAACTGACTTTTTTTAGTAAATTGCAATTCATTAACAATCCTAATAAATTTCGTGAATTGAATAAAAATATTTCTTGGAGTTTTGATTTAAAAAAGATTACTTGAAAAGGCTTATTTCAACTCATGGTGTAGGCATAGTAGGTAAGCACATTCGCGTATCTTAATGAGGTGGTCTGGTGAAACGTATACCATTACCACCGATAGTAAAAGGCCCAAGTGCTCTGACGTCACACGTCTGTTCTGTCAGTATTGCTAGGTGAATGCGCAGTACATGGCGGTGGGAAGCAAAGCGGTTAGACCAATTTAGTTTCAATTATTTGTGTTTTAAGTGTTCCTTCTTGTGTTATCTTATCCGTTGCAGTGGTTTATACATCTTGTGTTGTTGTGTCCTTGGTTGTCGCGGTAAGTATAGAAAAGATCCGAAAGTCCACACATTTCACTTTTCAAGTGACACCGACTTGCTTGCAACATGGATGCTATTTCCCGAAAAAAATTACCCCATGCAAATAAAGTAGAGTATATGGGTTACATTTTACACAAGAAGATATACACTTTTCAACCGCAACCGATTTAAGAACTGGTGAAACTGTAAGTTTACCGATTCCAATTATCCCAAGTAACCAACTTTTTATTCTAGTAACTGCGGTTACAATCGAAACATATTATTTTCAGTAACTGCGTTCCGCGAATCAGAATTTTTCAGAACTGGTGATTCTCGGAACAAGAAACCAGAAGTCACCGTAACCACGGTTGCCATCACCTATGGGGCAATAGCATAGTGGCGGAAAGCGCAACAAGCTATGGTCACAGCAAAACTCAACCCCATACAAAGGCTGGTGACCATGGCAATTATTTTGAACAAAAACCTCAAACACAAATAAATAAAAATTTTCAGTGACAGTCAGGTTGTATTGAAAGCATTGAAGGCGCACGAATGTCACTCTAAACTGATCTGGAGCTGCAAAACCATTCTAAATCCAAACTAAACACTAATCTGGGTCACTCCCTCATTCAAGGAAATGAGACAGCCGACACCTTTGCAAAAAAGTGCTGTGGGGTACTTCCAGGGTCCAAAAACGGCAATTGGCATATCAACCTCGATAGCCAAACAACAAATTAGTTTCTGGTTAAAACAGAAAGTACTCCAATTTTGGAGCAATTCTCATGGTTTGGTACATGCGAAAGAGTGCATATCACCCAATCATGTCAGAACTGGAAAATTACTAAAACTTGACCGTAAAAGGATCAAAATAATTACTTCTGTGTTTACAGGTCACTGCAAACTCAGAAAACACCTACACAAGCGGATTATCGGAAGAAACCGAATGCCGATCGAAACAGTAGAGCACGTTATGTGCCACTGTCCGGCGGCCAACCGAATCAGGTACGTCTTTGGGTAGGTAATCACTTTCCTAGCTTACCCGAAGAATTCCTCATTGAACAAGATCCCGAGCTACCTCGAGGCCTGGACTTGTTCGATGAACTCTAAGATGGCAACCGCTCTACAATAGGACCTAGCGGCCGTAGCAGAAGGGACGATTAATCGAACCAGGCGGATGACATCGCTACATCAAGTGATCAAGTAACAGCAACCAAAGCCCAACCTTAAGGGAAGTATTACCAGAGAGTAATATGTGCTGCATACGTAGAAGTCACGTTCCTTTTGTACCGTCCCTTCTCTGCAAGATTTGCAATTGTTCGTATCGTAAACTAGACATTTTATAAAGGATATATGTATAATTTTGAGCATTTTGAAGAATGAGAAACAAAAAATATATAATAGTTTCGTGTCTGTATATTTTCGTAATAAATACATTTCAAAATAAATATAAAAATGTCAAATTATTTTCCACTATTTTCACATTTAGATCAGATCAAATTGCATTTCTTTTTTTGTACTAATAAACAATCAATCATAAAAGAAAACAATATATAAAAATAAGTTTGACTAAATGAGATTACAGAAAGTAAATATAATATTTAATAGATAAGTTTAAAGACTATAAAACTATAAAGACGTTTATATTATTTAATTATAGATTTCTTTGCTAAATGGCAGTGAATTACATTTTGTAATTAAAGTCATAACTAACAAACAAATGTGCATGAAAGTATATATAATACAGGACAAATAAAGAAAACAAGTAACACTACAACATATTTAAAAACACGCTCCAATCACCTAACAATAAATAATTCTTTCCTTCATATATACGTATAATATAACAAATCGTTTTGCATCGCAACTATAAAAAATACAATATACAAAACTGTTCTAATTCATCGATATAATGTTTATGAAAGCATAATGTGAAAATGGCACTATACTGTTTCACCGTAAAAAGTAACATGTTCTAATAACAGCACATTATAAAACTAAAACGTTACTTGAGAATATGCAGAGATAGAACAATCTGAGTATAAATCGTATATCAATCAGACTATACGTTCGTCAACATCTACTATATGTATAATAAATCACTGATATATCTGTAAAATTTAAAATTGGTAATTCATATATATTCTACACCCACACACCATGTGGATTTTTATTAGTTGGTACTGCGTTTTCTAACTGTCTAGGAGAACCAATCATTTTTCGTGTACTTCCCCCTACTTTATTCGGTCCCTCGAATATATGTTTCAACTCTTCAGGCGGAGCTATGCTTAAGCTTTGCAAATTCGCCTCTTTCATTTCAGTAACTAAATGTTCGACTTGCTTTTTCTTTTCTATTATTGCACCTTCTAATGTTTCTACCTGCAAAATTAGCTACACATTCATAATGTGCCTATGTTCTTAAAAAGATAAATTTGAAATAGTAATATTACTTGCCTCCTTTTTGAGAGATTCGACAGTTAAGTGATGTAGCTCTGCACTTTGTTTTGCCAGATCTATATCATGCTGTATTCTTTCCATTTCAGCCAAGAGATTACGTTCCATTTGCTTTCTAGATTCGCTTCGTCTAGATTGGGCCCTTTGTTCCATTTGCAATTCATCCATCACCAATCTAATGTACAAAAAAGGATACATATCGAGAAAATATGGTTTTTAGGAATATAATTTGCAATACCTGATTTTATTTTTGCATTGGAGCAATTCAGTTTCACAATTTGCTAGCTTGGATCTTAACAATGTTATTTCGGATTTTAATGTTTTCTCTTGCTGTTTAACTATTTCTACTTCTTCTTCGACATAACCCAAAGCTTGTATCTATAGTTGAAAAGAATAAATTAGGATATTCTGCAGCATACAGCTATCATCATACCTGTTCCCCATTTGTTCTGCTTGTATTGCTCATAGTAACTAACTCCTGTGCAATGAAATCTAATTGAAATTGTTTTTCCCGTTCTTTGCCCTCCCAGAATAAAATTTCCGCATCAAACTGCAATAATTCACATTTAAATTGTCCATAGACAAAATATTTTTAAGGAGTTACCTTAGTGAGATCTACTTGTTGTGACGATAATTTCTCACGTTGGTAATTCACTAGAGACACCAATTCTCTATATTCTACATTATAATGAACTAACTCTTCATTTCTACTGATATTATTCTTATTATCGTTAACTACTTTATTGGATTCCTAAAGTAGAAAATAAATAATTTTTTTTATTATGAATACCAAGTGTTTTTTTAATACCTGTAACAAGTTCTTGTATTTATCGTGGGTAATGATAGATGAGGTAGGTGGAGGAGGATCTCTATAAGGTGGTGGAGCAGGTGGATCTTTATAAGGAGGTGCAATACGTTGACTAGGAGAATCGGATATATCTGAGCCACCATTTTGACTGTTTTTTTTAGGGCTGTTGCTGTGGAATTCCCTTACTTCTAAAGGATTCATTCGAACATGCGGTATGCCTTTAACTATTCCAATATTATCACCTTGGTAAGTACTATTACATGAAAAAAATTATGTTACAGTCAATCTGTCATATCAAAATACACTATATAGTAAAATTCTCATCGGTCCTGTGAGGCAATTATATATTTGTGTATTTCATATATCAAAAAGAAATATATACATTAAAATTGTTATATGTGCAGGAATGCACATACTCAAAAAATTCAAAAGCATAGAAGCAACAACTAAGAACTGAAATGCCATTATGTTAAATTTCTTTTGATATTTTACTTTTCATCTTGTTTATATTCTCATAGCCAGCATGTACTATACACCTATTCCTCGATTTACACGGTACTTTATTTACACGATTTCGAAAATGGCGAATTTGGGAGAATAATTAGACAAGCCAAAAGAAAAATTAAAAAAACAAACTAAAACAAAAGTAATTTTTTTAGAAACCAAAATTTTAAATCGTGTATGTAGAGAAAGAGTAATAGATGTTGCTAAATGTTACTCAATTAATGAAGCCACAATAAGGATATGAAAAAATGAAGATTCTATTTTAAAAAATGTGGTAGATGGATCTTATACGAGTTTAAGCACAACTTCATAGTCAGAGATACTGCAACGGAAAGGACGGAAAGTGCATTACTGATATGGCTAGATCAAACTCAAAAGCAAAATAAATGGTCCTAACAATGAGCCCGATGAAGAGAAGTCTGAACCAGCTGCATTTACAGCAAAAGTCATCTGTGCAGGACTTGAATTAAGGCGAAATTTGCGTAATCATTTTCTGCAAAATGATCCGTATATTGAGTGAGTTCTCCGATTTGAGAGAGATATTAATAAACGCTTAAGTCAATATGAAGAGGTTTATAAAGGTTAGCCAAAAATCAAACACAATTGTTAATTACAAAATTTATTACCAAGTCCCATCGATCTGAGTCCATAATTCAGCAACTATCGAACTAGAATCGCATCAAGTACCATCAAGAGATGAAAGTAACATCATACCAATGAGAAAGAATAGACGATATCAAACCTATGACAGTGACAACAGTAATCAATCTTTGGTTAAATTTATTTTTATTGTTGCAATAAAATGTATCACATATGTATGCACTTGTATATTTTTGAATTATTTTTATATTTCTCGAAGTATCTTTTATTTTACGTTAACATAAATGACTATATAAAACATATTTTTAGTTTGTTTTCGTTTTACACAGTTTTACAAATAAAATTGATTTGCACGATTTTCTTAGGAATCAATCTTCAGTGCAAATCGTGAGATAGGTGTACTTCTTTTTAGAAAATCCGTAATAGAGTTTATTAAACAGGACACTCACAAGTACTTTACAAGTACTTTCTATTTGTTAAAAAAAAAGAGTATTACATACTAAAATATTATATGGAGATGTAAATCTTATTTCTGTATATGAATCTTATCTTGAGTAACTAGCAATTTTGATATATATGTAAATGCAATTGTATCTACATACCTAATTAGCTTTTGAATATCTTTATTATATTTTTCTGGTGATTCAACAATAATATTTGGTGCGGCTGGTATAGGTGTGGTAGGCAAATTGATTTTACTTCTGAAAGCTTCACTCCACTGTAAAATGAATTGGACATCACTAGAATATTCACCCCATTTTGTCAAGATCTGCAAAGGACTCTCATTGGGTGCCAATTGTCTTTCGTTGTTCCTCCACCGTTCTATCAATGTAAAACGCCCTGATTTCCCAGTAGCATGGGCTAATGCAAAAACTACATCCTAAAATATATACAAAGATACATAGAAGATATGTGGATTACATTTATAGCGATTATCTATACTTGACATGTTGTTGTATCGGTCACACCACAAACAATTCGTTGAATACCTTCCACCCAAACTTTTAATTCCATGTTAGGTCACAAACTCACTGGAATTACCCTCGTACTATTACTATAATTTTAGAAAAATCTAACTGTATAATGATACAAAAACAGAAGAAACAAAGAAGTTCTGAACTCTGTTTCCTTACCTATTTATATTTTCGGTCATTTTTAACAGTAACAATGGTATTTAAAGTTTACTATATTTTAATTCCAGAATGGCGAATCATATTTTCCTAGTTTTTAACTTAGTTTCACTATGAAAATCAATTTGTGTAAAAGTTATATTATTGTATTTACAAATCGTTCAGATATGTCAGTTTGTCAAATGTTAAGAAAAGTTGTACAAATTACATGACTGAAAATACTTTTACAATAAAAACCCTAGAATAATAATCAAACAATTTTTAGAAAATGCAAAAATTAAATAAGAATTTAAAAGCTTATGCTTTCATATTTTACAACAGAATGAATTTAGAAATCCCAGATATTAGTTTTAACTTTTATAATTTTGAATAAAGTGTTCAATTGATATACAGAATAAGAAATATTTTCAGTATCTAATTGGCTCTATTGGGGCAATAAAAAGAATGTAAATCCCTATACCGCGCAAACTCATATACTTTTGGCGGGTAAATATTATTTATTTCCTTAATGGTTGTGGTGGTTGTGTTTTTGTTCATTATTTATAAAATTTGAAAAGAAATCGTGGTCTTACTATGAATTCCAGGTAATGTACCTACTTTTGTCGGTGTTATTTGCCAATACAGTTTTTTTATTATAGTGCATATCTAGCATCAAACGAAAATCCCGAAAGTAAAGTTACTATTGAAATTGTGCTAAACAATGACAAAGAAAACATCGATCATAATTCTTTGCAAAGCGGCGATGTATCGATACAGCATGAAGAATATCAGTATTTAAATCATATTCATCGAATTATAACAACTGGTGTGCTTAGAGATGATCGAACTGGGGTTGGAACTTATGGCATTTTTGGCGCGCAAATGAGGTATTCTTTAAGGAACAACGTGATTCCCGTTTTAACAACAAAAAGAGTTTTTTGGAGAGGGGTCGTTGAGGAATTACTATGGTTTCTAAAGGGCAGTACCAATGCCCATATCTTGAGTGAAAAGAACGTGAATATATGGAAAGCAAATAGCACCCGTCATTTCTTAGACTCTGTCGGATTAACAGATAGAGAGGAAGGTGATTTGGGGCCTATATATGGTTTTCAATGGCGTCATTATGGAGCAGAATACACAGATATGCATGCCGATTACACTAACAAGGGAATTGACCAGTTAATGGAAGTTATTAATACAATAAAGACTCGACCTCATGACAGACGCATTATTATGTGTGCTTGGAATCCTATTGACATTCCAAAAATGGCTTTACCACCCTGCCACTGCTTAGTACAATTTTTTGTGGCTAACAATGAATTGTCTTGTCTCTTATACCAAAGATCCGCAGATATGGGATTGGGGGTACCTTTTAATATTGCAAGCTACGCTTTATTAACATACATGATTGCCCATATAACTAATTTAAAGGTTGAATATAGTTTGTATAATTAACAATCCAATCATTTAATTTTTCTTTTAGCCAGGGGAATTTATTCACACATTGGGAGATAGTCATGTGTACACCAATCACGTAGATGCTTTAAAAGAACAATTGCAAAGAAGACCCAAACAATTTCCTAAACTTTACATCAAACGACCTGTTACACATATCGAAGATTTTACGTTTGAAGATTTTGAACTTGTGGGGTATAATCCTTATCCTAATATTAAAATGCAAATGGCAGTATAATTTTGTTGCATATATTATATATTTAATGATCAATATTATCTTATTACATTTATACCTTCCTACGAAAAAGAGTATTTATAAATAAACACCTGAGGAAAATTAATGTGCCACTACAAATATTGTTGTTGCAATCATACAATTTAGCAATAATGAAGCCATTAAACAATATTGCGTTGAAGAACATTTATTTTTAATTAAAGTTCGATGAATTATGCAAATTTTAGCGTTTCGGTACACAAAATCAGAAACTATAAAAAAAATACTTAATTTTGCAAGAAAAAAAAACGAAAACTCGAATTTCTAAGAATTTTTGCGTTCGGGGTGTGGAAAGGGTTATACATGTTAGGAATTGGCAAAGGGAATGGGGGGCGAAGAAAAAATAATGCATATTTTTAGTTAAGTTGTTTTTGCGCTCATTCGGTTATTCGACTTGGAAAATAATGGAAATCCACGTATTCTCGAAACACGTGTCGTCCCGAATTAATTAATAGTTTTTGCGGGAGGAGTAATCCGAACAGTGTGTTTATTCTGCTGCCCCACAGTCCTTACAATTTTTGTTGATAAACCCTAATAACTCCGTATCTCCTCGAGCTCTCATAACATTCTAAGAGAACAACGGGATGCTCCAACTCTTGCAGACTCATTGGAACAGGTACATGATGCCGACCGATTTTTTTTTTAGAAACTCCCAGATTGGATTTAAATCTGCTGTGAGGTAGCCACTCTAGATTTGAATATTAACATCATTAGGTAACCCAAAGGCATTATCTTGCATGAAAATTAAGGTATACCTATAAGTGGTGCAAACGGCATAGCACGGTCTTGAATAATGTTTTCCAGGCGACAGCAAGCAGAGGTCTCTTCTCGGTTTGCTAAGCGGAGGTCAACCCCAATGATTCCTGCAAGGTGCGAGTGAGACTTACGTGGGGGTAATTAGGAAGGAGCATATTCCTCTTGCAAGCTCAATGTAGGGGGGAGGGGAGGGGGGTGTGGCTTTGCCACCCTCCCCACCTTCAAATCCAGATCCAGAATCCAAAACAAATACCTCCCCAGAACATTTTTGATCCACCATCAAAGTGGCAAAGCTTCCTTCCCGTCATCGCCAGTCCACTATACATGGTTCCTTGTGAACCTTAATCGGCATAATCTATGGCAAGCAGCAGGCCTTCTACTAGCCAATCTGGTGTCTTTTAGTCTTCCCCTAACGTTGAAGCAGAAATTCTGAGTTTCGACGTGATTACTCAGTTCTTACAGAACAAGAATTGATAACAAACAAAACTATTTTTCATGTAAGATCTTTATTAGGGTATAAGTTAACAAAATAGTTTAGTTCCATAAGAGAAAGCCATTCATACTCATACAAACATATTACAAATGTGATTTTATACTAATGTATGTATTAAATAATTACTGAAAATGAATATTTTCAAAAGAATTAGTGTATTATCGAAAAACTACTTTTTTATTTTTAGACCTATTTCATGGTGTTTACTATGTCGTCGATTTTCAAAATTGATCTAACAGTTTCTGTAGCCAAGGTTATAGCACTTACAGAAACCAGAAGAGGCTGAACAACGTTCTCCTCTAAGATATCCGAAATGGTACCTTTACGAACGTTAATTCCGGCAGAAACTTCCCCATTCGCATGTCTATTCCTCAATTCTGTTACTGTTTGAATTGGATTGAGTCCAGCATTTTCGGCTAGCGTGAATGGAATGATTTCCAATGAATTTGCAAAAGCTCGTAAACAGATTGCATCTACCCCTTCACTCTTATCGGCTAATGCTGCCAGTTTAAGAGCTAGTTCTATTTCAGGGGCTCCACCGCCAGCTACTAGCGCTTTCTTCCGGACCAAACAGCGAACTACACACAAAGCATCGTGAATGGACCTTTCAGCTTCTTCTAAAACCAACTTGTTTGACCCTCGGACCAATAATGTAACAGTTTTACCAGCATTCTGAGATCCTGAAACGCTCACAAATAATAAAAAAATCCATAAAAAAGTATATTTGTTGTGTTTTACCTGTAATTTTGACCATCCTACTTCCACTAAATCCAGATTCTTCAACAAGTTCAGCGTTCGAAAGATTTTCTGCCGTGAAGTGATCGAGTGAGGCAATAGGACGGCATCCAAGAGATTTACAGACAAACTCAACATCTTCCCGTTCGATATCTTTGATTACCATTACTTTGATTTTATCAAGGAAATGCAGAGCCAGATCTGATACTGCATCCCGTAAAATAGATTTTTGAACCTGTATGAATATATATTTCAATAACAATTAGTGGAAAATCATTTATAAGTACTTACAAGCAAAACATTGCAACCAGCTTTCTTAATTTGTTTAACAATATTGAGAATATATGTTCTTTCTTCTTTCAAAACTCTATCCATAGCAGCATAATCAGAAACAATAACATTATGGTCCATATCTGTTTTGGGTGGCGAAATACAGAATTGTATTAAACCAATTTTAGCTTTCTCAACACGTTTCGGTCCATTAATATTTGCAACACGTTGGGGAAATACTATACCATCGACTAACTCAGTGTCTTCAACTGTTCCACCTAACTGCCTTATTACTTTGATATCTGAGAGATTAACCACATCTGCATAAGCTGGGTTTATGATTTTGAAAACAGCATCAACCGCTAAAGGTGCAAGCTGACTTGATTGTTGTGAAACTACCTTTGAATTCAATGACGTTGAAGCACTTTTAATTAACTGTTCACGGTTATCTAATTGAATTGGTGTAGAAATGTCAGTTAAAATCTAAAACCATTATAAATATTTTTACAAGGAAAATTTACTTCAATTCTACTTACATTAACAGCATGTGCAGCAGCTCTTTGGAAAGATTCGGAAATAGCTGTAGGATGGATGCCACGTGATAACAGCTTCTCTGCAGCCTCTAGAAATGCACCCGCCATAACAACAACTGTTGTTGTACCATCTCCAGCTTCAATATCTTGTGCTTTTGATAATTCCACCAACTAAGAACAAAAATTGTTAATAATTTTTTTTATTGTGTACACTGATTATTAAACTTTACCATTTTTGCTGCAGGGTGTATAACATTCATTTGCTTCAAGATAGTAGCTCCATCATTTGTAATGGTTACTTCACCATTTGCTGCTTGTATCTGCAAAAACATGTCGTAATTTAATAGACATCCCACTACCCAATTATACCCACCATTTTATCCATGCCCCGGGGTCCAAGGCTTGTTCGTATAGCATCACTAACAGCTAAATAACACAATAGAAATTTAGTTCAGATTGCTTATCGGATGGAAATGTGTGTGAAATTATTTTTGTTACATTATTTTTACATTTTCAATTTGTTTACCTTTAGCGGCATTTATGTTACTTAACCGCACATCAGCTGGTTTACTTTTGTCTTTATAGGCGATAGCGGATGACTTTACAGTATCTCCTGAAGCAGTTGGGGCCGTCATTTCTTACAAATAAGCAGTTCTTGAAAATTGATTATAAAACACTTCGATGATATTGGATTAATTTGGATTATTTTTTCTTGCCGGGTGCCTGCCTACTTTTTGACAATTGTTGACAATTTTATTCTAGATTCCAGAAAATTCCATACTCTGTAGCGCGCCATCTCTTAAGTAATAAAATAATCATTGTTATTTCCTTAATTCAAATACTATGTAACAGAAATATTTAGTCGAATACAATATAAATAATGGAAGATTGGATTATATTCCTAATGAAATTCCAATTCACCATTAAATAAATTGATATTTGCTATGGGACCTATGTGGTCTATATTATCGGCTAACTGAATAGGTTTGTTTGTATTGGTCAAAGCCTTATGCAGCCAAACGCATGCACAAGCCCAGTAATTATTTCCTTGTCATAAGATCGATTTTTTAACATAAATTAACTACTAGGCTTGTGCGGGAGTATGGTTGCATAACGCGTTGGCCAGATCGAACGGACCTAATAATTTGCTAAGGTATGTTGTGAATTACAGAAATCTCTATCTCCAGTTCAACTGCCAGCTGTCATATTTGTTCATGTTCTAATGGTTCTAATCTGTTATAACCTCAATATTAGCTTTTATGAAATAGCAAATTAATTTTGGTGCATCAGTTTTAAATAAAAAATGGTATGAACAACGTATATTACTACAAACAATGTTATAGCATTTTAATTTATAAATACTTTTAGGGTAAATCCAGAAAGACGAGGAAAATCGTTGAGAAACGATTCGCTAAAATGAAGAAAATGATTAGCCTTAGTGATCCAAGGATAAAAGCATCTAATAGAGCTGCACCGCGTCGAAAGAAACCCGACGACCCTCAAGAAATGAAGGTGCATCAAGCTCCCCAAGTGAGTTCAGCATTATTCTTCCAATATAATACACAACTGGGTCCGCCTTACCACATACTAGTCGATACTAATTTCATCAACTTTTCCATAAAGAATAAATTAGATATCATCCAGAATATGATGGACTGTTTGTATGCAAAGTGCATACCGTATATTACCGATTGTGTTTTAGCAGAATTAGAAAAATTAGGACAAAAATATAAGGTCGCCTTGCGAATTATAAAAGATCCTAGGTTTGAAAGAATAAACTGCTTACATAAAGGAACATATGCCGACGACTGTTTAGTGCAAAGAGTTACACAGCATAAGTGTTATATTGTGGCAACTAATGATAAGGACTTGAAACGTAGAATAAGAAAGATACCTGGTGTACCTATTATGTTTGTTGCACAACACAGATATTCTATTGAAAAAATGCCTGACGCATATGGTGCGCCAAAATAAACATTTTTCTATTTACTTTTGTTCTTTTATATCATCAATCTTCCAACATTTGCTTTATTTGGCTGCAATTACTAATTTATGTTGAATGCTACCTTAACAGATTTTGATCTAATTACACTGTATATTTTACAAACGAAAATATAAAATTAAAGAGTCAATGATTTATTTAATTATTAAAAAATATAACTTAATACTTGGGTAATCAGAATTTATTTCATTTATATTATCTCATATTAACATAACAGAGTCAGTCAAAGAATAGAATTTATTAAAGCTTAAGAATCTCCATCATTTACTTTGATTGGGATTTTTCTGCCTACAAAGTTGGTCACAGGATATACTTACGAAACTAGGGGTATTCCCCAAACGTAACTTTTTCTTGTCATTTATTAAATCTAGTCTAAAATATCACTGCATAATGTAGAATCTCAAGTTATATATTAACATAACAAATTCAGTCAAAGTATTTATTTTGTATTTTATTAAAGCTTAGGAAACCACTAATGTTTTAAAGATAATTTGTCAATAACCAATAACATTATATATAACATTTCGAACTCCCTATTAATTATTGCAGCCTTATTTTTTTATAACGAACTCCTATAATTAATAATGGTGATAACCATCTCAATGTTTACCTCCAGAATCGTATAATAATTTAAGTTATACAAAATGGTCATTTTAATATTTCAGAATAAGTTTTATTTCTTTTCTGTTTTTAGTTGATTAGGACAAATATTTGTGGAAATATCATTAGCATCACTCGTTTGTATATTTACATTTTTGTTAGTTCGGTATTATAAGTTTTAAACTTAAAAAAACAATTACTAAAATCATACATTTTAGTATACATATGCCTGTACATATTTTGTGGGCAAAATGTTAACGTATTGAGCGTAGGCTTGGCAAATTTTAATATACTCAAATTTAATTACATTATATTGCACCTACTCTTCTCAGAAATGAGTAAGTTGTCTCATAAATATAAGGCAGTTTCAAGCAATTCTATTATTTACTTTAAGATTGATTGATTTTGGTTTTGTATAGTTATTAATGTTATTTTTCTGAAAAAGGATATTTACTTATAATACCAGACTTTACAATTACCTTTGCCCTTTATCTTTGGGGTGCTTGGCTTTAATACAATATGAGTAGTTCCGCGAAAATAAAATTTATCAACAATAATAATTTAATGGCAATGAGACATTTTGTATGAAATCGTTGTTTTTATTATATTGGTATGTAACGTAAGTAAATTAAACTTGAAAAAAAGAAATTATAAGAAATAGTAATAATAAACTGTCATCACGACAGTATACAGAACACGCAGTGTCTCCAGAAGTTGTAAAAGAAGATACCAACTTAAGGGATTGGATAGTTACGAAGATATTTACATATGTACATAAATTTAGAAATAATTTCATAAATCTCGACAAAAGGCCCATATTCCCTAACTTATTTTGTATAACCTTTTGCATTAGTTATGAATTTACACTTGAATTCGCAGAATTTTGTTGTAAATTTGGCTTTGTTTTAATAGTAAGATCAGTTTAGCTTTACTGTTGAAGACGACTATATAGCTGTCGAAATATGCTTACAGTTTAATGCATTTGTGCAGAGACTTCAGATAGAATTCAAACCAACAGGATCATGTAATGTTGGTTTTATGTAGCAGAATAGGTTGGTACAATGTGATTACAATTTGTTACTAAAAATATTTACATATAGCGTGCTATTGATAAGGGTGATATTAGCAGATTAGGTAAGGTAAAACACAATAACTTCTGTAAATATAATGTCCAAGAATCGTTTCATTATGGTATATTAACGAACGAGTGTCATAAGACAAGTCTTATGACTTCTTTGTATTTCTTTCCAGTTTGCCACGTTTATACAATTTTCTGACATATGATTCCAAAATTTGGGAATTTTCGTAGTGGTTGGTAATACCCATGACATTTGTAGTCAATTTAAAATGAATTTGCCAATTTTCTATTAAAATTTTGTACTGGTTAAATCGAATGCAAAATGAATGAGAATTTATTATATAGCCCAATCGAAATTAGAGAAATTACATATGATGTAGCTATAATTTCTACTACGTTTTGCACTTTACAATTTGATCTCATATTTTGTCGCGTTTGACCTCTTGAAGAACCTCTTGCAAACTTTCAAAGTTTATTTACAAAACGGCATCTACATAGTTCTCCCAACGAAACAACCGACTTTTGACAACAATAATGTTAAAATCAAACCAACACAATCAAACACTACTTCACATTTAGCAAATGCATAGTCAAATCTAGTGACATTTCGTCCGCGTAGGGCTTCTTCAATTAGAGAGTTGCCAGTTGCATTGATAAGGTAAGTTGCCAACGCATTTATTTGTCATCTGTCATTTTGATGTTCTACTAAGCGTTGATAGTTTTCGTATTCTTTTAACCATAACCTATCTATATATCTGTGAAACCATATGATATGCTTTGTAATGCGTGGCAACCGTATCATAGAAAGACGAAATGTCAAAAGTCGTCTGTTTAAGTGCACTACTTCATATATTCAAGTGTTGCTTAGTGCGCTTTCAGTAAATAGTGCAATATCGCACTAAATTAGAGTACCAAATTAGAAAAAAATAATTTTAGACACATGTGAAATACCCTGAGATCAATTCAATTTATAATTGAAGTAGGTTATGTGTTTTGCCACAAAGTTTATAGCACTGCTTAATTAGCATGTCGCCACCAGCAGTGTTTATTTTGAACTTTCAGCCAGAAAAGTTTTGTTCCAAATTAAACATTTTATAGAATCTTGTAAATATGACAGTTGTTATAATTTGATCACACTTTATTACCAACTAAGTTGTAATATTCATAGCTTATTCGAATTATTTACTCTAATTGTTTCACCCGGTATTTAATTAAGACCAACGCGCTATCTGCTAGCTTTAAAATATTACAGTGATTTTTACGCTATTACCAATTTGTAATATCCGGTTCATACTCAAAATAGGTCACGTGGGTCTGCGTTCTCTCTGAAGTCTTTGTATTTCTACTGTTGTGGTACTGGTAAGGGTTTATTATACGCCGGGATAGCGCAGTGGTAAGAGCGTTAGGCACCTGTACGGGTTGTCGGGGTTCTTCGAATCTCCCTTGCGGCAGCCGATTTTTCTAAAGATCGGTTGCAGCAGGGGTTGTCGGTACCACCCCTCCCGGTATACCCTTCAGTGTTGAGGATTAAATCAACACTGCTACCCTCTACGGCGAGGAGAGGCAGTAACAAGCCATACACACTTCACACACACGCACACACACACAATACACACGTACCAAACCTAATGTAGAGTGATACAATAGCCTCAAAGACCGCAGTGTTAAGTCTCTGCATTAGCATACAAACAACAACAAACAAGGGTTTAATTATTAGTCTTCTTATATGTAGTTACTGTACAGTGGTGGCACTAGGGGCTCGATTTTTAGATAGACCGATTGAGAAATTATCCTTGCGTAATAAAAGCAAGCTAGGGCGGATTTACCGTAAAATCTCGAGTATAATACGTACATTCTGTATTTATTTTAGCGCTGTCGGACATGTGATATTGCTGGCCTGTTAAATACTATTAATTTTACCTTTATATTAAATGTATCCGACCATTTACAAGACGGAAATACCCAAATTTAATAGAATCAACGAAAGAATGTATAACGTCTTTAATCCTTGTAGTCCCATGTTTTTAAATTTGATTCAACCAATTCCACTTGCCAATCGTTATGGGTATGATGTTCGATCAACCGAAGTCGAAATAAATTTATTAAAACCATAGCCAGATGTGAACCGAACCACGATGACAAAATTCAAAATATTACTGAATTTAAAATAATATGATACGGTGGCTCAAATTAGTAAAAATAGATACGTATTTCGGCAACTAAGTTGCAATCCTCAGCAGAATCTACACGGTAATGTTAGATGTAGCACTCTGGGAGGTACGCACCACACAGAACACCACCTGAATGACACTACCTTCCGGCTTACACTCTATGTCTATATATACTACCATAATATTTCTATTATCTAACAGAGCAGGTCAAATTAATTACAATGAGTAAAAATTGTTACAATGTACAACGGATCGCGTACAAAACAAATAATTCTTTAAATAACCTTTTAGGAAATGCCAAAGATAAAATTGAGGTACATCAGAAATCAGGAATTTATGAAATAGATTGTAAAGAATGTAATGTAAAATATATTGGGCAAACGAGGCGACCAATTTTAACACGTTTTAAAGAGCACATTGCTCATTTTAGAGGTGGTAGACCAGAAGAGTTTCGTGTTGCGCAGCATATTACAGAAACAGTTCACGTCATGTCAACGGACAATCTTAGCTTAGTGAAACAAGTCCTTAATCTTAGAGAATTGGATAGTTACGAGAGTATTTACATTCATAAGATTAAGGACAAACTTACGAATTCTGACAAAGGACCCATCCCGCATTCTAGTTTATACGAACTCTTAGAATCAATTGTACGGCAAGTGTAAACAAGTTCATAACGAATGTAATATTCATAAGTGTTGTTTACATGTTTATGCTTATTATGTTCATAATCCACAATTTGTTGCTTGTAACAATTTTTAGTCATTGTAATTAATTTGACCTGCTCTGTTAGATAATAGAAATATTATTACTAAGTGGATTGTTACGGTTCAGTGAGCGTATCGAAGTGCATTTAATGCGCCGGAACGATTTAGTAGCACAATGAATCTACAAAATAATGAATCTACAAAATAATGAAACTCACCTGACCTCTTTTAGGTATGCAACTCAGTTAGCAGCATGGTAATACTCAAAAATAAAATTCCTGTACAGATTTTCATGTATATATTTTGACAGATAAAATTTGATAGGTTAGGTTTTTAGCGTTCTGGACAGAAATATTGGGAATATTTAATTCGTTGCCAACTTATAATTTACGTCATGTTATATTAGAGGTCACGTGGGTTTCGTTACTTTGTAGACTCATTGCATATATACACATAGATTATAAGCCGGAAGGTTATTCAAATGGTGTTCTGTGCATATCTCCCAGAGTGCTACGTCTACGTTGCATTATATAATGTAATTCGTATTCATACGATATTTCGAAATAAGCCATTTCTTAAAACCATTATAATAGATGTAGGTGGGTATAGGATATGTTTTCCGCTGTATTTCAAACGTAAATAAAGCAAGTGTCATATCTGCTGGAGAAAATGGCGTCCGCTTAGTAAACATGTTGTATACAACGCTAGCGTTCAGAGAAGTTGGCTAAACCACAGAATATCTAACAATAGATTATTATTAATTAATATCTAACAATAGATATTCTGTGGCTAAACGTTGTGTCTTTCGAACGCAGCCATTATCTTGGTACCTTGGTAGATTCTGCTAGGATAGCAAAGGATGCTAGGATGCAGTTCTTCACTCATTGAGGTGGTAAGGGAATTTTTATTACAGAATTTGTAGTACTTTTAGAAGAATTCCTTTCAGGAAACTCATGAACTATGTAATAGTGCCATAATAGTATCTTGATTAAAATTTTAAGCCTTCCGAAATCAGTGAAAGATTATTTTCGTACGACTTATGTTACAGAGTCGTGTATACTGGGAAAAAGTAATGTGAAAGTTTTAAAATGGAGAAGAAAAGTGACGTAAATTTTGTTTGGAAACCCGCACAGTCTCACCAACAGCAAAATATGAAAAGAATATGTAGACAATTTTTTTGTTTTAAAAATAATTAAATTATTGAAATACAAAATAAACAATATAATGAAAGATCCAAACACATGTAAATAACAGTGGCAGAAAGTTAATAGGTTATTTCTTTTGTTTGGAAACCTAGACAGCGTAAAATGATAAAAAATATCATTCTTTTAATCATTTTACGCTGTTGACCGCACTGTGTAGGTTTCCAAACAAAACAAATTGACGTCATCAATTTTCTTCTCAATTGGAAGAAGTGTTGGACATATTTGCTACAAGTCATTATAATAGAAAAATTACACTCTTGTAAATTTATAAATATTTTTGTTAACTTTAGAATCGTTTTAATTTAAGTTTAGACACATTGTTGCACTTCTGTTTTTCATAAAACATATACGTATTTATTTTTCCAAATTGTAGTAAAAATACCTTCATCCCATCCATGAGTATCTAGCCCACCCTAATATTTTCATTCACCTATTTAAAGCTAGAGCCGCTACTGTCACTGTAGTACTACAATTTCCTTTTTGCTATTTATTGTGAATAAGGGTCTTTTATATGATTGTGTGAAGAACTGTTGAGCATCAAAACGAATATTACCCTTGTTTGTATCGTACAATAGTGGATAACGAAAATGCTCGATACAAATTACAGTCTTAAACCACCTCAAACTGTGACTTGCACTAATCATTTTAGATAATCGGCACTGTTGACGAGTAATGGTGAAAGTAAAGTGTGTTTAAAAAAAATTGACAACAATACTGTCTTAAAAACGATTTCCACACTAAAATGACTCACGTCATAGATGAGACTAACCTCCTTTCATTTAGTGTTATATCATAATATAATATAATATGTATGTATAATATGTACAGTATTAAATTGTGCTTTCCGACATTGTTGTTGCTGTTCATATTGTTGTCGTCCATGATTGTGGGCGCAGTGTTTGAGGAGGTCAAGTGGTCAGATGGTCCACACTTGAACCTTTTCTGCTATAATACACCAACTCGCATGATCGTAATATGACGAAATAATATGTAAGTTTTCTACGTATTTCTCTATTAATTGGTCCAATTCGCCTTCTCTGAATACGTGATAATATCTATGATAGGTTATCTCGCCGCCCACATTGTCAGAGGGTAACGATTCCTGTGACGTTGTTTTTGCGTTTTTCTCGGAATCCAAGCTCGTCCTGGAGTGATTGGACGAGGACCTATCGTTCGTTTTCAGGTGTTTCCAATCGGGGCAAGATACCAGTGAAGCAGTACTTCCCCCGTCGCCGCTGTATCTAGTTATAGAGTTCGTATCTCTTTCCATGCTACCCTTATCCGAACATCCTTCCGACGACTCCATGGAATGACCGAAGTTTAGCGACGTCGTCACGCTGAAAAGCATAGAGGTCGGAGGACTGCTTCCTTTGTCCGAATCACAGGATTCTACCGAAGTACCCGTTTTCAATGTATTGATGCTTGGAGATCTACCTGTATAGTATATGAAAAAATTGCGGTATAATTTTGTTTATCTGCATATCTAATACAAGCACCACATACCGATTACCAGTTACTATGTAATTTTTTGGTTTTGTTTTGTGGTCACGCATTACTGTTGTTAACAGCTATATTTACAGGATTCGTCTGAAAATCCTTTAAGGATGATAGTGAATAATAAAATGACTATCTTTTTTGAGTACTATTCCATTACTTTATGTATGTAAATAATAATACGCATGTGTTAATATGGTTGCATAACTCACATATTACCAGGGTTATTAAAAAATGTAATGAATATCAGTGTGTATTACGAGGGATGCCTTTTATATTTCGGGAATAGGTGTTCCAGGTGCTGCCAGCTGACAACTGATGCCTGTATCGTAAATTTCGGCCTTACTCAGAACATTTTGACGTGCAAGCGATATTTGTGTAACTTACAGGCTTAAAAAATCATCTTGGCCAAAAAATGGAATTAACTCGTAAACACTTTCGTGTCATTATTTTTTACAATTTTCTTAACAGTGCATCGATTAACTTAATTCGGCATTTGGCCATGAAGCACCATCAAAAACTAGTGTATACCGGTTCTACGCCGAATTCAATCGTGGCCGTGCTTCAGTCATTGACGAATTTCGTGACGGCCGTTCAAAGTCAGTTGTTCCGAAAAACATTGATGCTGTGCGTGAACTGATATTGCAAGATCGGCATACATTCAATATTGTATCAACATTTGGCCGTCAAAAAAATTTGTTCGCGTTGGATTCCACATAATTTGACAATCGGTCAAAATAAGACTCGTGTGGATTGGTCGAACGAAATTCTCCAAAAATACGATCACGGTACTTCAAAACATGTCTATGACATCGTAACAGGTGACGCATCATGGATCTATGCCTATGAGCCCGAAAGTGAACAGCAGTCGACTGTATGGGCCTTTCAAGATGAGCCAAATCCAACAAAAGTTGTTCGCGCACGAAGTACTTCGAAGCAAATGGTTGCCTATTACTTCGAAAGAACCGGACATGTGGCAACTGTACCATTGGTGCAACGTCGGACGGTCAATTCTGATAGGTACACAACCATTTGTTTGTCAGAAGTATTCGGAAAAACAAGGGAAACCAACCGCCGAAGACGGATCATTCTCTACTAGGACAATGCGAGCTCTCACACATCAGCTCAAACAAGAGAGTTTTTAGCAACTGAAAAAGTTGAATTGATGGTTCATCCGCCGTACAACCCTGAGTTGGGACCCAATGATTTCTTTTTGTTTGCGCACATCAAATAAAAATTACGTGGTCAACGTTTTTCTACGGCTGAAGAAGCGGTTGATGTTTTCAAAATGCATATTTTGGAGGTACCTTTATCGGAGCGGAAAAAAGTGCTTTGAAAACTGGTTCAAACGCATGCAAAAGGGTATTTATTGATCTTAATGGGGAATATTTTGAAAAACAATAAAGCCATGTACTATGATTAATTTTAGTTTATCTTCTCTATTCCCGAAATATAAAAGGCATCCTTCGTATAATGGATTGCATTGTTTAATTATGTTGTACTGTTTATTGTGACGCGTTTCCGAACTATTATTAAGGTTATGTGAAGTTTGACCAATTCCAGCTAGCATATGACGGGAGGTCGCGCGCTGTCTCACAGACCAACGAGATCTTCTAAACATTCTAAATTCGTTTATATTCATTTTTTTGTCATTCATACTCAGTACCTTCCAGAATCACCATGCATAAGCATTAGTCATGCGAATTTCAAGTATCTACACTTGTTTTCGGTCCTTCACATCGACGCCCCTTTCTCAGTAATATTTTTATACTGAAAAACAAAAGTTTGCAAATAAGGTATGGTTTTTACTTGTGTTTTGCGCTAAAAATTACTGTGAATAGATATGGGTATCATATGAAAAAGACCAGGAGCATCTTCATCGATTCGTGAAGGAAGTTTCAACGAATAATGAAGATCCAGAAAATTATGGTGACGAATCGGAGGATAAGGAAAAAGACTTGACAGATGAAAATGAAAACTAATGGCAGGGAAGGAGATATTGCGGATTCTGAATATTTTAGATGAGCTTTATTTTATCGGTAAAGATAAAAAAATCCAAATTGATGAAACGGTTGCCTTCTAAAAATATTAGAATTCGGAAACAGGACAAAGAACTTCAAAATTTCACAATTTATATTCGATCGCTGAAGCAACCCCTGGAAATTTTGAAGTACTTCATAGACAAGCGTGGCTGGTGAAGACGCTTTGGGTGGGCAGTTGCTAAGGTAGTTCTAGTTCGTGCGACGTCGTGTTGTCCATCTAGCAGCACGGAAGGTACACGAAGTCGCTTAGCTACTGCCCACCCAAACCGTCATCACCAGCCGCCGCTGATAATAGATCATATTGTGAAACATACAAACGCATGTATAAAATCAATATCAGAAAGTTATGAACGAGAATAGGATGGAAACAACCCAAATATCGCATACTTGGGACTACTAATTTATGCCGGTGCACTCAAAGCTGATCGTTTGAATCTGGAGGTGTTGTGGAAGTAAGATGGAATAGAAATAATTCCAGTTAACGATGTAAATAAAATCATTCCATATTTGCTTAAATGTTTGGGATTTGATAACATTGAAGGTCAACAAACTTGCAGCAATCCGATAATTTTTCGATCTCTTCGTCAGAAAATGCGAAACTGGTTATAGTGTTTCAGAATACGTAATAATTTTCGAAAAACTCGATGAGTTTAGAGGGAGATGCAGGGCATTCCTTCTAAACCCAATGAGTATGGATCAAGATTACTGAACTATAAGATATTGTGGTGATTTATCACAGTATCTCATAATGAATTTACAGGTAGGTTGGAGAACAAGTGAACGGCCCCTATAAAGTTAGTAATAGTCTAATCTAATTGCGTTGTAGAAAGGTTTTGCGACCCAATTAAAGGTTCTGGGAGAAAATATCATCCTTTTAGTTTAGGTTTAGTGTTCAACACATTGACCTGGTACCAAGAAAGAAGAAGAAGAGTTGTGCTTCCATCTAGCATAATTTGGTAAAGATCGCAAGTAATCGGGGCTGTAAACACACTCACCGCACAATAGATTGATTAATTCGGGAGATATGTTTCGGGACCGCATTCGAACCGCTAAATTCGGTGTATATATAATATTAGGATAGGAACTTTCTATTTCATTGTTTATTGACGTGACCACGTTTTCATAAACAAAAGAACATATGAGTAGATAAAAATAAAATTAATCTTTATAGCTTCCATTGGCAAAAATACACATCGATAGAAATCGCTACTAAATGCATCTGTATTCAAGAAGAAAGAATAAATTACCTACCTATAATATCTAAATTTGCGTTGTCTACTGCGTTGTACCTATCTACGTAAAGCGAATCTTGCTCCTCAGTCTTTCCTTCACTCAATACACCGTTATCGCCCCCGATAATTTGTTTGGTTTGAGTAGTGTCCTGTTTCGGCGCTCTATGGCAACGACACGGTGACGCCTCGCAACTGTTACACGACGCAATGTTCAACGAAAACAGTTTATCACTGGCACTCAACTTCGACAGGTATTCGTTCTGTCTCTGGATTTCCGCACTCAACTTGGATAAGTCACTGAGTTCCTGGCTGAGCCGGTTAATGTAGGGATCGTCGATGTGCTGTTGATAGTTCTTCTTGCTCTGTTCCTGGTACTGGTCGATTTCCTGCAGTAGCTTCTCGCTCAGTCTGTCCGCGAAATCCGTTAGATGTTTGTGACATTCGTCGTTCCAGGAGTTTTCTACTTCGACGTCGCTCAACAGCGGCATAGTCTCCGATGAGTATTGTCTTTGCATTACCGATATCACCTCGCCCGTTTTTATCTCCCTCCTACGCGCTCGCGGACTAGATTTTATTACTCTATCTACGGCTTCGTCTAAACTGTTTGCCACTTCCGCGGCCGCCTCTAACAAGGTGGTCTTCGATTTGATTTGAGCGTCGCCTTCTGAGAAGCTGAATTTCGAAGCAGACGATTTTGTAGACGATTTATCTTGACTCACACTTATAACACTATCCACTGAATCCGGAGAGGAAACTGCGCTAGAATCGCTGTCTTTATCGTCTGTTTCTGGATTGAACAATTCCAAACACAGCAGTTTTGGTAAGGGCTTGGCTATGGATTTACCGCTATTGACAGAAGCTCTTCGTACTATGGGGAAATTGGCTCTTGTTTTCTTAACACCGATATCTCTTTTCTTGTTAGGCAATTCTTTAATTTCCTTCAACGTCTCTTCCTTGACATTCGGGGTTTGTCCGTTCTTTTCGCTACTAACATTTTCGCTACCGCTGTTTAAGCGAGTTTTCTTAAATTTGGGGATTTGTTGCACTGCATATTTCCTCGCTAGATTTTCGATGAAATTCTTATCTCTAGGCGGTTCCAGTGGTTTCGGACTCGTCTCGTTATTCACAGTTTTATTAAGGGAATCCGTTGGGGATATAACCTCTGAGAACTTGCTTATGGTCGGTTTAGGCGAGCTAAGCTGCTTCGTCAATGGATAAACGCTCAACGGCATCTGCTTAATCCTCGGACTGGTGGGACAGGAGGATTGTTTGATCCTTGGCGAGTTCGGGACGGAAGAGTTACTCAGACGAGGTGATGTCGGTCCCGGACTCAACGAGGGTGAAACTGGATCGCACTTTGGGACGAAAATGACTGAAGCGAAACTATCTTCGGAGTCAACGCTTGTATCGCTTTGTAAGCTACTATCTTTAGATGAATCTGAACCGTCTTCTTTTGAGGGCCTGCGTTCGCATTCTGTCTTTTTGTCAACGATGATAACTTTTTTCGCGGACAATAAGCTGTCGTCTTCGGGAATTGTAGGCGATATCAACTCGGAACTGGTCCAGTTTTGGAACATCTTTACGAAACCGTTTTTGAGTGAACCACCAGCGACCTTCTCGATGTTTGTAGTAGAATTTTTTATCTTAGTGAAACCGGTCTTGATCAGATGCAATTTCTTCGCGGCCGAAACCGAAAATAGAGTGTCTTTAATCGTGTCGAAAGTATGATGTCGGTGACAGATTAAATCTTCATTTAGGGAAGTTTGCTTTTGTATATTCCGCCTAACTTTCTCCTTCTCTTTTAACCGCTCTGTAGACATTAGTTCCTCATTTAATGACCGCTGTTTCAAGACATTTCTCCTTATACTCGACGATCTAATTTCACCCTTATTATTATTCACTTGCTTCATCTCGGTAGGTTCATCGAGGGCTTCCTCGGCATCTTCTTCGCATATCGACTTTTTCTGTTTCACTAATTTAGGCTTATTCAGAGTATGTACAAAGTTCTTATTGGGAAGAATCGTTGTTTCAGAAACCGATTCCGGCTTATCGGCTACGTTTTGTAAATTCGACTTTGAACGGGTTATTTCGTTACCATCCGTCGTCTTTATGTTGGTCATACTGCGCGATTTCAAATTATTGTAGACATCGTTGAAGATCTGCGATGACGGAAATGTCTGACGTCTCTGCGGAACATCGTCATCGTCTACCCTCCTTAACTCTATTGGGATGTCTTGGACATTCTCGCAGAAACACTGTTCGCAACCGTCGGGATCGTAACGCTTTGGTGGTAGGTCCTTAGTGCAAGTGGTCCAGCTGTCTAAAAACCACGGTCGGTGAACGCCAACCCGTTTTCCTGTCCCGGCTAATTTCTGGATTGCGCGTCGTACGAAACTGTAACATGTTTCGTTGGGGCTGCTCAAACTTGAACTGCTAGGGGACGAGTTTTTCTTAGGATCGTTGGAACGTCCTCTATTGCGCGTCTTCCCACGTTTCTTACTGCCGAATTTGCTTCTGCAATAAATAAATGAACATTAAACCTTATGTGACCACGTGGAATGTGATCGATCTAACTTACTTTCCGTTCGATCTGTTAGAATCCGAATCCGATTGAGAGTATGCGTGATAGTGCGGTGGGGCATCGTCGTCAGACGTGTTCGTTGTTGACGTTAGGTCCAGAGGGGGCGTGTTAGTCAGTTGGTGCGATCGGTGCCAGGGAACCAAGACGTCTTGCGATTCGAACTTCCTGTGGTTCTGCTCCATCGCCCACACAGAGATGATGAGGCGGCCGCCGATCCTTAATACTCTGGCGAGCTCGCGTAGCGCGCAAACTCGCCTCTCCGTGGTGGCAAAGTGGTGAATTACGGCGATCGACAGCGCGGCATCCAGACTCTCGTCCCGAAACGGTAGAGATAAATTGTCGAACACCAGCACCTTTTCAAAATTGATATATCATCAAAATACAATTTGTTATTTTCTATTGACGAATTATAATTTAAAGAATATTCCTGATAAGAGTGATTTAGAAATTCAAATATGTGCTTTGGTAGAATTACATCCTACTATGTCATGTCGACAAATTGCTCGCGAATTTAATATTCGTGCAACAACTGTTCAAAAGATTTTACGTAAGAATAAATACCACTCCTACAAAATTTCAGTAGATAAACTAGGGGGCTCCTAGCGCACTTCCCCCATAAGAAATAAATGGGGCCCAAAAACACTACTTTTCCGCCATCTTGGATTTCATGATCTGTTGTGCCCCAACAGATAACCGTTCCATTACAACGGGTGGCTGTTCCAATATATCGGCCAGCCGTTTTCGCCACAACAGATAGCCGCCATCCAAGATGGCGGGAAAGTAGTGTTTTTGGGCTCCATGTATTTCTTATGGGGAAAGAGCGCTAGGAGCTCTCTTGTTTATCTACTAATTTCAATAGCACAATGATTTTTTCCCAACGATTATTACCGCCGTATGGAATTTTGTGAAATATTGATTAATTATCAAATATCACAATGATGAACTATTTTTCAATAACGTGTTGTCGGCAATGGTCGGTATTGGTCGCGTAAAAATCTACAGTAAATTGTTGTTGGCGGCAGTTTATATGGGAATAGGTATCTAGAGTTACCAAATAATATTATTCCGGCTATACGGGAGCAATTTAATATTAATGAAATTTAGTTTCAACACGACGCACAGTGCAATATTTCAGCAATCTAGGTGGATTTAATTATTGCGTCGAAAATATACTAGATTCTAGTAATATTATAGTAGTAGTAGTACTAAAATAAACAATAACCATACATTTTCTTTTGTTTAACAGAAAACAAAAGCATGGCGATGGGTATTAACATTGTGCGTTCAAAAAACTTTGCTTAACATAACAATAACGTAAGTAGCACATATTTAATATCAATTTTATTTGCTTGTAAATGTTTATGATGACATATGGAGATTAAATATCTTAAACACACTCTATCGGATCGCTCCTCACTTCACAATAGACTGAGTAATTCCGGACACGTGTTTCTGGAAGGGAGAAAGGAGTGCATGCTTTTAATGATAGTTATGTTTACGTTCATGAGGTCATGAGGTTGACGAATGGGAAGACACGTATTCCCGAAACATGTGCCCGGAAATCAATCTATTATGGGGTGAGGAGTGATCCGATACCGTATGTTTACTATATTGCCACACAGTCCTTCCAATCTTTATTAAATGTTTTATTTTTATAAAACGGTTTATATAAAATATATATATATATATATTTTATACAATATATATATATATATATATATATAAATATAAAATAAAATTCAATAAAATTAATGGAAAAATTAAAGTTATAGAAACCATACTAGTGAGAATCACCAGAACTTGTTTGCATTTATTATATTCTGCACCAAAACAGCCCCACTTTATTATTGTATTCAATTTTTTGCTTGACAAATCTATGGTCTTAAGGACATCATCTAAATATTCACATAATGGCAAAACAGTGTGATCTATCAGTTCCGGCAGGTTTATTTCGGCGGAAATTTCATTAATGATGATTCGAAAAGGCTAACATAGCTTCTTTCCGTTCATTACTTTATAATAAGGCGGGTATAATGTTTTATTAATAGATTTGACTTGCTGACGCAGGGTATTGTATTGATAGGTTGATAGTTTTGCATCAATTATCAACACAAACGCTTGATTTACAGATGTTAGTGGCCGTTGAATAAAGGAGTTCCGCGATTTTCGTAAATTGGTACCTCTTTTAGGAGAACTAGAAGAAAGCTCTTTAACAAGTAAAGCAGAATCCTTTTTTACTGTCCGCAATTTAATTTCAGTGGCCATAAACAATTCTTCCGGGTGTGTTGATTGCATCAAGTATTTTTTTGATTTGTTTATTTTTTGCTTTATAACTACAAGCTTCAAAAGTTTTTTTGTTCCTTCCAAGTCCATTACGCGAACTACTTTGTGAAGTGCTCGGTAGAGCTTGAAATATTGTATCCGAAAAAACAAAACTCTCTTGAAGCCACGATGCATTTGCTTTCAAAAATGGATCGCGATGTCTGCCTGATTTAGTCCACCTCAGGGCAATTTTTTCACAACTCCTAATTGTTATTTTTAGTTCACTTGAAACCTCATTCAGCAGTGAGACGTCACCTAACTGTTGCGTAACATAAAGATGTTATGCAACAATGTTTGTAGTCATTTGAAGTCATTCTGCAAATGAAGAAAAATAATTATGATTCGCAGATCTTCGCAATTCTTTCTTTATGTTTTACACATTTACACATTTGGAAATAGCAAATGTGTTATATATACAATAGCTACTTCCCAAAAGTAAAACTGGCAGGCTAGACAATTAAATTATGAAAACCATATCCCCCTGTTTACATACCAAATAACAGATGTGAATAATATTACACAAATTTCTTGGAGTACACAGATGCGCATTAATCTTGCAGTGAATTTAAGCAACTAGCAAGAGTTTGCAACGGTTGTTTACGGATACCGCAGTTTGTTGATATTTATATCCGTTTATTTTATAGTTCCTTGCATAAATGCATAAATGTCAAACAAATGTGGATATATTTCTATTGAAATATGAAATATTTTTAATGAAGTAAGCTACAAAAAAAATCTCTTTTTCCACCTAGATTCATAAAATAACGCATTGTGTGACAGCTGCCTTGCGCACAACAAGCATAATATTACCGACTTTTTAAATGCCGTTTTTGAAAATAAATGGATAGGTAATTCAGGTCCTATCAATAGAGTCGTGGATATTATCCACATCCGCAAGTTTTCTATCCGCATTTTATATATTAGATATAAATGATGATTATACGATCTAAAAAAGCTAATACAATTACGTGAAATATTTATTTTTTGAAACAAACTTTTCTTCGTGCTGTGTACAATTTTGATTATTGTACCATAAAATAAAGATAATTGAAATCTATTTGACAGCTACTGACCATTATTGAACATTTATTGAATTTTACCTATAAATCACGCTCTCCTAAATATAATATAGATTTTCAGTTTTCAACTGGCCTGCCGTATCCTTAGTTCAAGGCATTATTTTTGAGTCATAGAGGGCGCAACTTATATATTGCTTTGTCCTGTAATTGGATTGTTAAATCTGTTGGGCAATAAATTATCATTATCATTATATTATTATTATATTATGCGAGTCAGTCTATATCTAATTAAACATAATACCGTTAGTATCAGAATTTGGTGGAGGCGATGGATAAAATAAAACATTTATATTAAGAGTTAATATAATTACGCCTGCTATTTCTGAAATGATAGCCGCAGTACAAAACTTCTAACTATGGTATGACAACGTTACATAATTTGCCATTAGAATAACAAAAAGAATAATAAATTTACATTATTATTTCGTCAGCGATAACGTCACCGAACAATGCGTCACAATGAAATTCGATTTCGTGATATCATTTGGTATTTTTCCAATATGTATAATTAGGCAAAGAATAATTTTAGCAGGGTATAGCACGCAACCCCTAAATAACTTATTGTAACGATGTCAGATTTATTTTTAATTAAGTAGAATACTGCAAACGAAGATAAAATACCTCGTTGTCCTTTTCCCTGGCGATTTCGCTGAGTCTGATGCATTTATCGCCGCCCATGTTATATATTGTCGAATTGACGTTCAGGTACTTTCCGTTTCCGCAACCGACATCGCACACCAGCGAACCTGGTTCCAGGTTCTCAAGGAATTGTTGGACGCGCGGCCAGGGCTTGCTCTTCGGATTGTCGCAGAAGAGATCGTAGACGTCATGCACGTAGGCCTGTTCCAATGCAACGCTTCTAGCCACTTTCTCATTCACCGACATACTTCCCGAATCTGTACAATCTGTAAGGAAATTAATTAGCAAGCAAATTATTTAGTGGATACGAATACTTTTGTACACTAGTGAAATTATAAATACGAGGTGTGTAAATTAAGTAATGAGAATGACAACGTAGCGTTTAATATGGCAACACGGGAAGCACGGAACATGGAGGGGCGACAAGTGGACATTGTAATACGCGTTCACTGCAAGTTTGAACTCGATCAAGCCATTTGGTTGTTCGTTGTCGTTTTTTTCCCCGTGAATCCGGTTTTCGTAGTGCGTTCTACAAATGAAAGACATTAATTTCGAGTAACGGTGTGCTATCAGGTTTTGCTTTAGACTTGGACAAGGTGCAACAGAAAGTTTTGCAAAACTTCAACAGGCCTACGGAGACAGTGTTTTGTCAAAAGCCCAGGTTTTTCGGTGGTTTAAGGTATGGGAGATGAACCACGCAGCGGAAGGCCTTCAACTGCAAGAACCGATGGCAATGTCGACAAAATCCGCGATCTTGT
>JARFOC010000639.1:930471-957189 GCA_031763485.1 Osmoderma eremita
ATGGCACACTTCAGGCTCTCCAAAGCCCAAGAAAGCAAGAATGAGCAAATCAAAGATCAAGAGCATGCTGATTTGTTCCTTTGATAGCTAGGGAATCGTTCACAAAGAGTTCGTGCCTCAAAGTCAGACAGTTAATCAACATTTTTACCGAGAAGTTCTCAAAAGACTCCGAAAAGGGGCCATGCGTGTGAGACCAAATATCAAGAGTGATTGGATCTGCATCATGACAATGCGCCTTGTAACACAGCAATTTCCATAAACGGTTTTTTGGCCAGTAAAAATATTTCTGTGGCTCTTCAGCCTCCTTATTCACCTGACTTGAGTCCTTGTGACTTTTTCTTCTTCCCAAGATTGAAAATTCATCTAACGGGACATCATTTTGGAACACTTGAAAACAAACGGCTGTAACCGACCAGCTAAAGGCGATTCCAATATCCGAGTTTCAGCACTGCTATGAGCAATGGAAGAACCGCCTCCAACGCTGTGTGGCTTCCCAAGTGAGTTATTTTGAGGGATTGTAATTATATTCAAATAAAAATATTTAAAAGTATCAGTCTCATTACTTAATTTCCATACGTCGTATATTACCATACTTTCGCTCACTGCTATACAAACAAGTTATTGTTACTTCAAAGTATATTGTTCAATATACGCCTACACAAATTCTCTTGCAAATTTTATCGCAGTATTCGCTTTTATGGATTCAGAAAACGATCCGCCTTTAAGGGACGGGTGCGGAGAACTGGCACAAAAAGAAATATAACTCTTGCGCACACGAAAGTAATAACGAAAATCCCAATAAAGTCCCCTCATGTTGGAATATCAAAATTACAAAAGTTATATATAAGATTTTTCCAAGTTCGGACTTTCGATAACTTCTGGTTGTCTGGAATTATAAGTGTACCGTTCAATGACTAAAACGTTTCGCTATAGTATTGTTGCTAAGTAGTTGATAAGTTAAATCAATTGCTATATCGTAATAATACTAATAATTTCATTATTACGCAGAACCTCATAACCATAAAAAGTGTCGCTTTAATACACACAACTTTTTTTTCCCAGAAATGGGTTTGCTAAAACAACTATGCGTCTACAATATTCTTGTATGCCTTTCGGCTGAAATAATTTCCGCAAATTCTTATTATCCGAGTTTTTTGTAAACATGCAAATTGCTTATATCTTTTCATAGTCTATTCTAAGAGGTGTACATTCCCAAAGCGGGGAAATCGACACCATCTCCCAAGATTTTTGGCCCAATTAGCCTGATGTCGTTTCTATTGAAAACAGTAGAAAAGGTGTATAGAGAAACATATCCGAGGCGTCATTCTCCCAGACAAGCCTCTTCACAGACCCCGGCATTCATATCAAGCGGGTAAATCCATTGGCCTTTCACTAAACAACCTGGTTTCCAATAAAAGAGAATCGATGGATTCCAAACAAAGAGCAATGAGGGCATTTGTGGTTATATTTAATAATGCAATTCCCTCATCCCTATCCAGAGCGGTTATAGCACGTGGTGTAAAACCGATCATAGGAGCTGGATTGCCTCTATGGTTGCAAACAGGCTTGTAATAACGACTCTGAGTGTGGAGATGGTCAGGTTTAGGTCAGGCGGAGTTGTCTGCGAGGAGGAACGTTATCCCCACTTCTATAGTCACTTCTCCTTGACGACCTTTTTGGCCATCATTGAGGCCCTTCGAGCCGAGGTACGGGCCTATGCGGATGACATTCTCATCCTATTATAAGGGGGTCAGATGCGACCGAAATTTTTATAGCCCTTTAACAGATGATTGATACCATTTGTAGCTGGTGCAGAAGGGAGAACCTGAAATTAATACCACAATTCAAGCCCTAAAATTGAATTTGCAGAAACTGTAAAATATCTAGGTGTGATATTTGACAAGACATTAACCTGGAATCCGCATCTGGAAAAGGTACCCCAAGAGGCAAGGCTGTATGCAGGGCATGTGGAAAGTCTTGGGGGTTATCCCCAAAACTAAGGCAATAGCCTGGTGGCGGAAAGCGCAACAACCTATGATCGCAGTAAAACTCACATCCATAGAAATAATGGCGAACATGGCAATTACAGGAGGAATTTGTTCCACCCCGTCTTTGGCATTAGAAACCCTTCTGGATTTTTCGCGTCTGCATATTGCCTTAGAACCACATTTCGCCTCTGGCACATAGCGAATCAATCGTCGCGTACTCATGTGTTCTTAACAAAGAAGCTGCTGAGTACGATTATCTCTGACGGCATGTTGGGAAGGCCAACTGATATGATGTACGCACGACACATGATCGACGCATTCTTTACCACCTCCTATCCAAATAGAGAGGAATGGAGATGTAACGAAACTAAACTGATCCAAGCAACTTGACGGTGAAAGGTGTCACGTTTTAATTTCTTTATTTCATTGAATACATGCACGGATATCTGTCGCCGTCTAATTGGGTTATCTTGGTTGCGCTGATCGATACTAACGATCTGGCTGAAATCTATCTCTCAGCGTTCCGCTAACCCTTGTTAGATGGCGCGAGCTATTTCTAGGCGAATTACAATATCGGCGTGTAAATCTCATTCTTTTTGGAATTGTCTGCCGTAGAGTAGAGTTGGGTGCAATAAAATATTGGCAGTTAAGTTGGAAAATTTGCCTCCGTTAGTGAAACGGTATTTTATTTATTGTTTCCCTAAGTGCGAATAGACCGCTGAGCGTCGTACTAATTTGTAGACGGAATAATCTTCCCTAAGAGCCTGGACTTGTTTGATGATCCCTAGGATGGCATCTGTTCTATAATGGGACCTAGGGACCGTAGTAGAAGGGACGGATCATCGATTCTGGCGGTTTTTATCCCACCAGTAAGTAGTCTATTCAAATTTGTAATGGTTTCAAAAATAAAAGAATTTATTTTGTATATATATATGTATAGTCAATTCAACCTTTAGATACAGTTCAGCACTTATGGAAATACACAGGGTTGTCACATCTTTTTGGCGATAAACACATGAATAAAATATGCTCACAAAATAAAATGTGATACACTTACAATGTTTAATATTTAATGTGTAATAAGTTTAATTTAAGTGATTGGTGAAACAGATTTTGTTATAATAATTTACTAAATACTTACAGTTATTATGGGGAATATTCTGCATTTTAATGTTTGCATTGGTGACATGCAGATGTCAGTTTATCAGATAAACCAACATAACTTACTTTTAACTGTCAACATAACTAATATGCCGGATATATGGATGAAACAATTTATATTAAATATTAAACCATTGGATCCTAAGAAATATAATAATTACCCAGAGTATAGAACATAATATGATAAACAGATAATTACAACGGGTAATGACATAATCGACGTCATAAACAAGACACAATAAGGTAAATAATGTAGCTAATTTCACTGTATTCAAATTGTTTGAAAATATTGACAACATTGTGCATTAGTAAGTGAGGTACTTCTACGTGTTGATTCTACAACCAGAAAGGATTACAAACAGTCCCATAAGAGCCTGTACTGTCATCTAAAAGGGGAATGGACCATAGTAAAAAATAATTATAACATAAAATAATTAATGATCCGTTAATGGGATCAAGAAGAGAAAATACCTCTCATCAAATGTTAAATTTGGACAGGCAATCGCTTCCACACACAAATAAATACAGTAATAAAATTGTTGATGTATTATAAAAAATTGCCGGGGACATCCGCACGCCCGCTGGGAATACGGCGAACGGGACTGCCAACATCGTAGCAGCGTTTATTTGTGCCTTTTGTAGTCAAGGGCAAGGTGTTGTATAACGCAAATTCAATATGAATTTTTTGAAAAACTTTAAAAGATCCCTCTTTCAAGATGGAGTTTTTAAGAGAAGATTGAAATTAAATCACTGATGACACAACGGATATTTCGGAAACGACTCAAACTGGAAGGTTGTGGAAAAGTGTGTGAAAGACTTTGGAGCTTTTAAAATCCTGAAGGACAGGATGCTTTGGTGATTTCAAAATACATTTTAAAAGAATTATGCCCATTAATACGTAGCGAAAAATTAATAGCTTAGAGCCAAGATGGAGCTGCGGTTACGAGCGGAAATGTAAGTTTAAAGAATTTTTCATTAATTTATAGTGTGCAGCCCTCACCCCTAGAAACTTACGAGCCGGCACTGTCTTATATTAATAATGGGTTAAATTAAGAAATAAAATAACGCAAAATATATGATAATATTAGCAAAAAAGTTGAAATTTAATACGAAAATAATTATATAATTTCCATTAGCAAAGGATAATTTATAACATGAATTTAAAAATAACTCAAAATTATTAAAAAAGTAAATATTATTACAGCAACAATTTATCGGATATTGACCGGGCTATGATTTACAATCGTACAGAAAAGTGAAATCGTTAAAACAGATACCTATTATTTCGTAATCAAGATTACAAATTGCTATTCAAAACGGATCATATTGAAATCATAATCCATACCGTCGTCAACGAATCCCTATCGAAAATTGGCATATTATTTCTGTATTAGCGCAAACTGCAGTGAATTTGTGCCATGAAATCGTTAAATAAAGAAATAACTAGGACATAATCGTGATAATTTTGCCATTTGGACGCTGGATAGCTGCATTTGAAAGCGGCTCTGTGCTCGAATCACATCAAAACCGAATAAAAAAGCCTTCATTTGTAAGTTGAATGGCTTGTCCAAGATCAAGATGTAATCCAATTGAAAAAATATCTTTTTTATATTACGTCATTGAAAATGCTTTTACGACATTCTGTCTATTCTAAAATACAATAAAATTAAAATCAATAGCACTTTTTTATCTAAAAATACGTAAATTCATTATTCCACTGACATCTACATATATCGTACGTTTAAAATAGAACGGGAGACCTACATATTTTTCCAATATACGTCGCTTTTTTGTCCTAATATTACTGAAGTAAAAGAATACCACCCACTAACTTCAATGCTAGTTTAGACACCTGTAGCTGCGTACGAAATTAGAACTATTTTTACCTAACAAAACGAAAAATGTATGTAAGTATCATCTATCGTTATTTTTTAACCAACTGGTGTAATTAAACCGTCCGGAAAGAAACTTTATTTTTGTTATTGATTTATCGTGTATGTAGGAGCTGTTAATTTCTTATCGAGGATATGAAGTCCAAAAATACACACATCAAAATACATTGAGGTAGGTGGTGTTGGGTTTAATATAAAGTTAATAAGTCAATAGTTTCATAAACATATGATAATGCAATATATGACCTCATATTATCCTTTAGATGACCTAAAAATCGAGATAAGGATGTTTTAGAATGCACTCTTTAAATATGAGGTATAAACGTCCATATTACGTATATAAATAATGAATACATTTAGTAACAATATGGATAGTAGGTTTATTAACAAAATTATTTTAGTTCGAAATATCTGGAGCATACAAATTCTGGATTGTCTTCTGTTTCTCTAGACAATGATGAGGGGGTAAAGGTACATGAAGTTAGTAATACATTTTCATTAATTTTGTTCTTTGTGGGATTAGAAATAATTTCGACACTGAATAAGCGAAAAAAAATTACCGGTTGTGCCTATGTCCTGATGGCAGTGCGAAAGTGAGTGATGACTGAAATGAGTGATGACCTACATATCCGCTGACGTTTCATAATCGCTGCAAATTTGAAAATAATTGACGAACTCCAATGAACTTAGCAATCGAAGGAAAAACGTCGCTTGCGTTCAATATGAACAGGTATCATACAAGACCCTGTACCATCGTATACTCGACTACAAAATCGTCCTGGTTAGCCACGTATTTGTTTTAGGTAAATAGAAATAATATCGATAATGTTAGTATTATTATTATTATGAAAGCGGCAGATGAATGAGCCACGGTAAGATACTCAGCATATGTATTGATCCATGTGTTTCAACCATCTCTATATATACCTCTACTCCTCTTTCACCCATATTTTCACGCCAATTTAAATTTCTCATTCATCGCAAAACGGACACGCGAGAGAGTCGAATGTCCTGTATGCGTCGAAAACCGCACACGATAATAACGCCTAGTAGGATTTTCATTGACAATTTCGCGTGTACATGATAATCTATTCCATTACACCACTTACCCCAACTAAATTCCTAGCGAGACGATTTTCCTTCTGGTGTGCGGACTGGTCGATGTGCGTTTCCTCGTTATCACAGACATGTTCACTTTTAGTATATCGAGGTGGTTTTGCTGCGCGCTTTCGGTGCCGCTCAGAATATCATATCGAATTGACCCCGGTAGCTGGCGATAAACGTTAAAACTCCCCAAACATCGTTTCCACACTGATAGCGGAGGCGTTGTTGACGTCACACGCATGCGTGTCGCGCGAAAAACACGTCAAAATACCAAAAACTCAACGTTACGTCGGAGATGCTTTTTTCTTTCCGAATACCCCCGATTAAAACGGCTGGCGATTTTGAGCGACTTTAAAGCTTATTTCCCATCGCATCTATGGACGACGGAGGAATCTAGCGGGAGACGGATCGATTTTCGATTTTTCTCCCGTCGTTCGCATAAGGACGCGAGATGTCTGCACGCCATCAGCGAGGTTATAATAAATCATTGAAGATGAATATATCGATTCCATCGGTGAGGAGCTATACTTATGTGGGTGACGTGATGTCACGCATTTTGGCGGAGGCGGAGGAGGGCGACCCGTCCAGACGCACGCGTTCCGACGGAAGTTCGCAGAAGTCACCGTCGCCGTGGTTTTCGCCAAATAGGTTTTGACGTCAGAGCACTTGAATGGTTGCCTGGGTTACCTACCCTCCGTTTCGGACGCTATATTATGGTGCAATAGTAGTGTTTGTAGGATAACAGAAATAGAAATGACACCTGGCCACGAGTTCGGCGTAATAATTCGATCGCGCACATCAATGAAATTATGCGTCCCCATACTTATACAGTAGGTTGTGTATACGAGGGATGCCTTTTATATTTCGGAAATAGAGAACAGAAACTAAAATTAATCATAGTGCATGGCTTTATTGGTTTTTCAAAATATTCTCCACGAAGATCAATACACTCTTGCATGCGCTAGAACCAGTTTTCGAAGCAATTTTTCCACTCCGATTGAGGTGTCTCCAAAATATGCATTTTGAAAGCATCAACCGCTTCTTCAGCCGTCGAAAAACGTGGACCACGTAAAGAAAGTCAAAAGAAAAGAAGTCATTGGGAGCCAAATCGGGGCTGTAAGGCGATTGACCCATCAATTCAATTTTTAGTTGCCAAAAACTTTTTTGTTTGAGCTGATGCATGAGAGCTCGCACTGTCCTGGTGGAGAATGATCCGTCTTCTGCGGTTAGTTTCCCTTATTTTCCCGAATATTTCTGGCAAACAAATGGTGGTGTGCCAATCAGAATTGACCGTCCGACGTTGTACTAATGGTATAGTTGCCACGTGTTCCGTTTTTCCGAAGAAACAGGCGACCATTTGCTTCGAAGTGCTTCGTGCGCAAACAACTTTTGTTGGATTTGGCTCATCTTGAAAGACCCATACAGTCGACTGCTGTTTACTTTCGGGCTCATACACATAGATCCATGATTCGTCACCTGTTACGATGTCATAGACATGCTTGAAATTGTTCATGAGTCTTTTGGTCAAGATGATTTTTTTAAGCCACTGTAAGTAACAAACAGAGATAATATAGTTGTAACAAATATCGTTTGTACGTCAAAATATTCTGAGTAAGTATACTGTCAAAAATCCGAGATTTACAAAACAGGCGTCAGTTATCAGGTGGCAACACCTGGAACTAGTGTTGGGGTCGTCGCGTACATGAGCGCATACACTAGTTCATGTACCTACAGAAAAATGTACACCGCTAATACGGCGTATATTGGACGTCTTGTAGGCGTACGCGAGTTGTACATAAGAGTACGTTTGTTAGTGTACAAAATGTTCGTTCACGAACGCATTCAATATTCTGGTGAAGAATACACCTAGATAAAGTGTACACTTTGCAACAAGAGCTATCATGTTCATGTATTTTTTTTAGTTTCTAGAATAGATACATTTAAAAAATACATATTTGCGATTATTTTTGTAAAATGATTCTCTTGTTTGGGTGAAAATTGTTATCATTGATCCGTTTACTTCCAAAAGTTTTCTCCTCCTTCTGCTATTTATTTCTTCTCCCCCAGCTCCTTCTTATCCCTCTTTTCTTCCTCTATCTCTCCTTTTTCTTCTTCTATCCCTTCTTTTTCTTCTTTTCCTTCCCAACTTCTTATCCTTCTTCGTCTCCTTCTTCTCTTCCTTCTTCTTTTTCTACTGTTCCCACTTCTCCTCATCCTTTCCCTTATTCCCCGTCTTATTCTTCTCCTTCCCCTTCTTCCCTCTCCTCTTTTCCTCTTCTTCTTATTTTTATATTACCATCGATACTATAGTGTTACTATTATTATTGGTATTACATTATTACTTTTATATTTAATTATTGTTTTATTAATATTATGTGATCATTTATTAGGTAATGCTAAACGATCAAAGTAACTAAAATTATATCTGTCAAATTAAATATTTCGTTTGAAAAATACATTGCTGGTATTCTTTTATGTTTGATATCGATTTGCAAATATTCGTCAATTATACGCCTATTCCCGAAATATAAAAGGCATCCATCGTAGGCACTGATAATATTAGCTGTTGGAGGTAGTTCTTAAATAATGAAGAATATAGTGCGAGACCGCAAAATCATTAGGAGACTGCTCATCAAATGTTTGCCCAAACTTTTTATCAAGTAACCTAAAAATTGATAAAAATACAATGACGTTCTTAAAACTACAACAAATAAGTTTTTTTTGCCGATAGACATTAAACCCCAAACTTTAATGACAGCTAACGTGCACTAAGCTGTCTCATTTACTGCCTAGACATAAAAAATGTGAAAAATATGCCTAACAGGCAGTAAAAAACTTTAATACTTCATAAAGTAAGTTATAGTGACTTGAAAAGAATACCAAATGTAAAAGGGAATACAATTATTATTTATTATAAATGCTAATATTTACATTAGTACAATTGTTAAGAACCAATGGCTTTTGTTCTTCGACATTCGTTTTAATAGTTTCCATCAGTTTACTGTTAATAATTTTGCTTATGCTTGTAGAAGATCTTAAAACTGCAACACTTGAATTACTACTGCTGGTTGTAAAAATCTTTTCACTTATGTTGGATTTACTAGCCACTGATTCTTCAATGTACTATTCGACCACACTCGTAGACATAGCAAGAATATAATACAGTACTTTTAATTGAAATATATATCTGTTGACAAAGAAAAAACGTATTTCCAACTTCCATTTCTTTTAAGCATGGTAATATCTCCTACGAAGTTCACTAACAATGTTGCTGAGGTTCCCCTGAAGTGGTATTCCTTACAATTTAGCAATTTTAAATATTTAGCTATTTCTGCAGACATTTTTCCAAACTTACGGATACCAATATATTGTTTAAAGCTTCTTCCAGCTGGATACTTGAAAAAGAATCTTGATGAATCCAAATTTGGGCGACACGAAGTGTACTTCCGATAAATTTGTAAATAATCTTTAACCAAAAACAATCTATATTTTTTCGTTTATGTATCTGGCAACGTAATCAACAATTAGTCTTCCAAATCCTGAACATCTTCTAGTTTTATCTTCAACAATTCGTCGCATCTCATGCTCCTGCCCATCCAAATACCAATGCCACCTAAAACAATATTATGGACGTGATTTTTTTTATAAATCAAGCATTTACTATAAATCTAGCCTTTGTACATAAGTAATCGTTGTCAGGGGCATCTTTGAGAAATTTTTCAATGTTATATTGTTCTAAAACCCTGGATTTTTTTGGTTTATATCCGCTTGATTAGCGCTTGACGTTTTTCTTATCACAAAAATCAAGGAAATTTCTGTATGCTTGTTGATAAACTTTGCGAGACATTTCAGGCAGTAAATTCAATTCCACAATTTTTGCAGCTTTTCTAATTTACGACTATCATTACTATCACTCATTTTTTAACTTTGTATTAGTTACTTATCACTTTTTATTCGTTAAACACCAGAGACACCAACCTCACAAAAATTGATAGAAATTAACGAAAAATAATAAATAAGCTTGCTTCTGTATAAGCCACGTTATGTATAAGCCAGATTATTTTGCGTATTTTCTCTTTAGTAACGTGAAACTTAAATGATTAGCGAAAAAATCATATGTTCAATTCGGCAATAAAGATGATTTAATCCCTTGGCTTGTTCGCATGAGTCACAGAAATACATGTTTCAACTGCCAAACAGTGTGAATCGCGGTTGCATTAACAAAATCTGTCTCTTAGGCCATATAAAATACAAAATAGGATACGGTGGCTTAAAATAGTAAAAATAAAAAATACCCTTACCACCTCGATGAGCGAAGAACTCCTGGATACGTATTTCGGCAACTAAATTGCCATCCTCATTCTGCTGAGGATGGCAACTTAGTTGCCGAAATACGTATCCAGGAGTTCTTTACTCATCGAGGTGGTAAGGGTATCTTAGGCCATGTGATACACATGTGATTTTCACTCGAAAAAAACATTTCATTGCGCGCAATAATATGTCAATTACAATAAAATTCAACACAAGAAGAAGTTGGCCCAAGAATCATCTTTTTTCCAGCATTGTGGCGGTCAACGCGTAATTACCCGAATTGTGTGTAAGTGTTGGCGTTCCACGTTCTTCTTAATTTTCTTTACCGATTTCTTTCAATTTCCCTGATCCAAGATTCCATTTTCTTATTCTTCTCTCGTTACGACATCTTCTTGTAAAAGTGTGATGATATTAATGGCAAAAACTTACTTCACTGGTGAGTATTCCTAAGCAATTTCTTTCTTCTCTCAAAATTTCAAGCAACGCTTTAATGACAAAACAACAACCCTCTGGATTTTTCTAAAAACACGCCGTTATTCCCATGGATACCGCTAGGACAATGAGCTTGTTACCAATATTATTTGTTTTACGCGCGTATTAGATCCTTCATATTTCGGAATCGGCATGGTGTATGTGTTTTACATTGATAAAGTGTATTAATAATATATTTTTCTTTGTTGTAGTAACGTGTTTGCGTCCCATTAATTGTATCCGGCTGGACTATTATTGGTATATTATTATTTCATAAAAAGAACAGATACCTAACTTATCGATTGAGAGGTCTAAATAATCTATTTATTACGAGCGTAAATCTACCGACGTAATAGGGGTTATTAAATTTTGAATAACAAACAACCATATATGTACAGGCTGTTTACGTTCTTGTGATTTTATTTTTAAGGGATGATTAAACATATAAAAATAAGGGCATTAACGTAAAAATATCTTAACAACAAAGTTACATAATAAGAGAAATATTAATATTTAATATTTTTATTTTTAAGTGGTGATTAAGCAGATTACTTTAAACTATTTTTGTTATGTTTTTCACGGAATCCACTTTACACTAGTTGTTCTAAGTTATCGCCATGTTGTTGTACACAAAGTCTCGCTCGATGTATCCATGAATTGGCATAATTTACTAGGCCTTGGTCTTGCCATCGAATTGTCGCCGCAGCTGCCTCAACGCCGTTACGAAGATCACCTAAATCACTTATGTCGTTGGTGTATACCATGGTCTTCATAACCCCCATAAGTAGAAATCAAGGGGGTTAAGATCGGGTGACCGAGGAGGCCATGGCATAGGACCACCTCCACCAACCCACTTATTTTCAAACACATTATTTAAATGTTGGCGAACTAAACGATTAAAATGCGGCGGTGCGCCCTCGTGAAGACACCACATTTGTCGACGTACGTTCAGAGGAACTTCTTCCAATAGTTCCATCAAATAATTTTGCAAAAACAAGAGATAATCATATCGATTCATTCGATTTGGCAACACAAATTGGCCAATAAGTTGTCTGTTGACCAGTCCAGCCCAAACGTTTATCGAAAATCTATGCTGGAAATAATTACGGCGAACAGCATGTGGATTTTCCACAGCTCAAATATGAGTATTACGACAGTTATTTATGCCGTTACGTGTAAACGTTGCTTCATCAGTCGCCAATACAAGGGAAAGAAAGTTTGAAATTTCTACATGTTTTTGTAGAAACCATCAGCAAAACTGTAGACGTAAAGGATGATCTTCAAGTTATAAAGCCTGTACTTTTTGTACATGAAAAGGATACAATTGATTCCCGCGCAGTGTTCGCCTGACACTGCCTGACGTGCAGTACACCAGTTTCTCGTGCACGGATTACTGTAGAAAATTAAATTCAAAACACGAAATCATCCAAGCCAAAAGCAAACGATATTTTACAGGCCTGCACTAGTTCACCAGTGTTTAAAGAAATGGAGAGCAAGTTTTAAGAGAGTGGCTCAACTACTCTGTGTCAAGAAACTGTGTTTTCTTTTTACCGTAAAGTATTTGGTTATACTCTTCTTTCAAAAAACGGTTGTAAGAACTGGAAGTACATCCGGGAAACATTAAAAATGCATGAAAATTCAAACGCTCATATTTAGTAAGCTTATGCAATGAATTTATTTTCGCCCGAGTGTTCTGTTTGTAAAAGTTGTCAATAGATGGCACATCATGCGCTGTATACTTAGAAAATTAGGGTGACACCTTTAGGTGAAAAGTTCTACTATATTCGTCTGTGGCGGTAGTCGTATGCTAAAATATTAGTGGAAAACTTTGCTTAAGTATATTGGGCGGAAAAGAATGTCGTTTATCAGTTTGAAGTGTCGAAGGAATTGAATATTCTATCGATTTGAAAATAATACAAATTTTAAGTCCCACATGAATTCCATTTCCATATATCCTTTAGCAAGTCATTATTTATTAGAATGTGGCATAATATATAAGTTTAATATAAAATAATTATAAAGCTTTTAAATAGAACAAGCTCTACTGAACATCTACAAGAACAAACATTGACTGTGGTGGACGCAAAACTAAATTTAATAAAATAATTAATAAATATCTCTCAAGGAAATTAAAACAAGACAAGAAACTTTAACTATAGTCTTAGGATACCTACACTTAAAAGAAGTTATTGAACGGAGACTTATTAATTAATTACAAATGTGAACTAGTTTCGCCGGCGACTATCAGCACACACGATTCAGTAGTATAGTACCTGTGGTGTCCAATTAGTATCGTAAACTTATAATAACTTCGGTGTCAATTTCTAATTTTGGCATTCAATATGCGTGAGAATAGTTGCCATTTAAGATATTAAATTTTGTATATCGAAAAAATTTCAGGTAAAGGCTTTATATGTAGCTGTTTTTGCGCCTTGTTATTCGTATTGACAATGTTTTTTTGGTACTTTCCTAGCCGGTATGTTGCTGATACGTATACCCATAAAGTAGTTGAATTTGAACCGCTGGATATTATAGTTGTTCGAAGTGTCAATAGTTTAGTTTAGTGGCGTCGCATTTTTAATTATGGATCGCGTTTTTAATTTCCAGTGCGAAATTGCCGCGATTCGCGTTGTGAATTTGAAAAATAATCTGTCCTCGTGTTAGTAGTGATAATTTCGTTGGGATTTTTGTGTTTTTTTGTGTCCGTTATGTGTAAATATACATATAGAGGAGGATATGAAGATTTACAATGTTGGAAACGGATCACGTGATTTTCATGTAAGCATTTGTTCCATAATCTGTGTTAGTAATTACATTCTATTATAACATGACAACGATTTATTTATTTTTCAATTTCAAATAACCGCCTCAAAAGTATGTTCGGTTTCGCCCGGGCTTGATTGTTTTCGTTCGGGGAATTCATATTTGAAATCCATATTTTGATATCAAAATTATAATAAAATATTTTAATATTGTTACAGCCTCCATCTAATTCGATGTGACCTAAAAGAAAACTCAAGATAAGAATAGAATAGAATTGTTTATAATTCCTCATTGCATCATGATAACTTTCCCGCTTTCAATTCGTGGTAGTTTCCGCAAAATGGAGGTTGGTACAAATTCTTTCGCGCATCATGTTTTAAAATATAAGATTTATGTGTTTAATAGTGCCTTTAGTGTCGCAATTTTGTGTTGTAAATTAAGAATATTGTACCTTTTCCATGTTTTACACATATTTGAACGCACTTTTACTCCTAAAATTGTGAAAAATTCAAGTTCTTGAAAGAAGCCGGTTTTAAGATTTCATGCAATTAACAAGGTAAGCTCCTTTTTAAAATTGAATACGATAATTCGTCTTATGCTATTTATTGTCATTTGTAATTACGTTGAGCATCGATTTATATATGTTCATATTCCACTAATAAGCGCGTAATTGTCTAATTTAAATCATATTTCCTATCATTTTTGAGTTCGGATAGGTTCGGCACGGATCGCTTTTTGCTCGTTAATTGAGACACGTCGGGAAATTGAAATTATATTTTATGTGGAGTAACCCTCATTTTTACTTAATATAACTAACAATACTGTTTACGTAAGAATCTTTAGGATGTATCGTTATTTTGCCGGAGGCTAAACTATTTTCAAAACCTGTTGATTATGTAATTAGGTATTAATTTATCTTATTTTCGTTATTATGCTTTTATAACATTTTATTGAGAAATTCAGCTGTATTCTTGTATGTATATGTCTTCTGTTGACGTATTAGATTTGATATACACCTATAATTGATAAGATAGAGGTTATTTGTTTGTGTTCCCTTAAATATTATATAAATATACAACAAAGACGAAAATGGTGTCTTTAAATCATCATCGATTGTATCTTTTAGGAATTTTACTTAATTCAAAATGAGTTGGTACTTACTGCATAAATTCAGACATTGATTAAAACGTCACTTGTCACCTGTCAATTTTGTTAAAACACAAAAGCTAGTTAGGCATTCTCTTTATATTTTTGTTATCTTTAATTTATAATAGAAAAATACATATCACAATAATCATGGTTATATATATGTTGCTATAGTGTTCTAATGCACACACCATATAGATAGGCCATTATATACAAATATTAGATATAAATATTTATACAGCAATGTGGAATTCAAAGAAAACGCATTTCCACTGGTTTTTTCGCGTATTGGGCTATAAATATAAAGGAGTGTGGTTGTTTCATTGTCGCTCCGAAAAAGATTAACAATGCTGTGTCATCTTTTATGAATGTACACATGTTAAAATCCAATAATTGTTCTGTTTTTAAATTTTTTAAGTTTTTAAATTTTGTGTCCGTTATTATAATTTATTTATTTTCCTTATTGGATTATTTAATGCTGTGGTACAGTTGCAGACGTAGTAATAACAATAGCTCAATACGTGTAATTACACATCATTTGTATGACAAATAGAGAAAAACAGTCCCTATTCCCAAAAAAGCAATCACTGGGTAAATAAGAATGTGTTTAAGAAATGCTAATTATTTAAGACCGAGTTTGTGAGCGACCTTCTCTGTAAGTCAAATTTTCATCGTGCTTTGCTTGCCAAAAATAGTATGTAGACATAAGAAAGCGACTTATTTATTGATTTGATAGAAAAATAAAATATATAAAAAAAATAAATATAAATGATACCACAATTTTCGATCAATTTTTGGAGCTATTCCTAAAATTAGTTAAGTAGTTAAATAAGTGAGAAACTGTAAGAATTTATGATTTGAATGGCAAAAGTTTAAATGTGCTACATTAGTAATTAAAAAATGTACTAACAATAATTTGGCGAGATAATGTTTTTATTTGTGCGGATACAGAGTATGAGTTGACAAAAGTATAAATAGCACACAAATTATGCCCTCACATATCACAATAAATTTAAAAGAATTTATGTTAGTTAATAAATTCATTACAACTCAGGGTTTTAATAAAAGAAGTCACAGTAACCTACCTTCTCAAAAGATCTGTATTTTACTAATAATTTATAGAACATAATCTCCATTTTCCACAGAAAAAAAATATTCTAAACATTCTGAAGATACAGCACTTGTACACAATTTTATATAACCAGCAATAAAAACGAAGTAAATAATGCCTTTTTTTATCTTGAACACGTGTCTCAAAGTTTTTGTCATTAAAAAAGTATTCCTCCTAATTTAAGAACCAATACAAACAAATAAAAGAAACATTATTCACAGTCTATAATCTAAAAGGGTAGGCCTATTGTGATCAATTCTTCGTCATGTTATATGTATGTATGTATGCAGAACTGGACTTAATATTTACTTTTTATCCAAATTACTAATTAATTAGTAGCACCTATTTCGTTTAAAGATAATTGTATTAGCATTTCTAATATTAGTGTAATTGAAGTACATACTTCATATAAAAAAGTAAATACATAAAAGGACACATGGAGAATCGTTGTATCTTATCTATTATTTTTAAATGGCCTTGTTCAACAAGATAATAAAATACAAGTGTTCAAGTAAATTATATTTCAGAAGAGAAAGTATTCCGGTCAGATCATTCTCAAGTAAAAAGCAATACGCCAGGCGTATGTATAATATGTACGCATTCATTTCGCCTACGGTGTGCGGCCGACCAAGCTATCTCGCGAATCCCGAGCCAACTCGCCCCACTACAGCGTATCGTATTGTATCGTGAAAGATTCGAGCTGCCAATCTTGCCCGTTTAACCATAGTTATCAGGTTATCACCATAGACAAAGACACCGGCGAGTGTAGCATCTTTTTCAGTAACGTGCCCTTGGCTAGGTGTATTGCTGCGAATTTATCAGAAAAATTACACATTGTTCAATTAGAAAATGTTATTGTTACTTACACAAAAATCGAAGGACACGTAACCAACATTACATGTTAAGTGATGGATTAAACTATTTCATAATAGACCTACCTCAATTTACCTGGATTGCGCGCGCAGCGTGTGGGTATCAGGTTAAACAGGTGTCAGTCTTGTTTATCAAACTGTTTAACAAACACAGTTGCCACACATCCTTTTCTATATTTTATTTCAAAACGTCTTGTTCATTTTAGAACTACCACACCATAATTACAATATATTTTAAAAAATCATAGATGATAAATCAAACGATTTTTATTTTTTAATCATACCGTTTATTAATTTTCTAATAGATCAGTTCTTAGATTCGTACAAAAAACTTGAACTACATGGAACAACTTAGAAACCATTACGAAACTATACTGGGAAGACTTACACTTTACATGTATCCAAATTTTATACATGAATATGTGAATCAATAAATTGTGGAACGATTTACGAAATGTATGTTTTAAAAGTTACTACCGGGCAGTATGAGATTACTCGCCATTAGGAATTTCTTTATACAATTAATCTATCTTTGTATGTGTGTGCGTTGTACTACGACTGTAATCATGGCTATATTAATTACAGAATGTTCCGAATACACTATAGTTCATTTTTTTATTCGGAGGAGTAGGGTATTACAATAGCAAATTTCTGTTTTACTCACTTTGATCATACTTTGAACGTAGCATGTTGGCGAATATCTGAACGCAGCCGTAAATGAGGTTATGTATAATATGATTTACAACGTCGTTTTGGAAGATGTTTGACAGCTGTTCAGCAAATATGGGGACGGCGTTTTATTGCATTATTGCTTCTTTTGATGCTGGCTCAAAAATATCAAATGCAATTGGGCCACGTCACACGATTGATGTGAATTCACTCCTCCGAATAAAAAAACTAACTATATCACATTTATAACCGTAGTCGCAAAGGTACAGCAGAACCGCAGGAATCTGAATGACATTTATTTTTATAAATAATAAAATTAAACGTTTTATTATGAGTTGTATGTATTATGTTGATTTCGTTACTTTAATTACCCCATAGATTTGGTTCACCTATTGCATAGTAAGGATAGTATAGAATAGCTACCTGTAAGTAATTAATAACAAGGTTTCATTTTGGCTTGATATTTTGAGAAAGTCGAATCTAAATGGGTATATTAGTGTAATATTTTTAGCTCTTCAATAATCCTCAAGTAATGTATCTTACCGTAATAGGTAAATAGTTGTATTACCGAAATATATTTTGTAATTTTATTCCTTATAAACAGAACATGATGCTTTGTTAGTATTTTTTTTATATACGGATACAATCGTATCCATATAAACGAAACCAAAAAACATAAATCTGTTAGGGAGTTTATAAGGTATAAATAATATTATTATAAAATACTACGAATTGGGCATTTCACCAACATTATCCGCTTTTCAGGAGATCAAAAACAATATGCTATATAATAAATAATTCGGAGCAATCTGTACGTAACGCTACAGCCTATTTTTACGAAGAGAATAAAACACCCTTGAAGGTAATGCGTGAAAGTTTGTCTTTCGTTCCCTTTTTTCTCATTTCGTCTAAGTCTAATGAGCCTTGATGTCTGTATTTCTTGGATCTACAACGCTGAGGGCTATACCCAATTGTGCTGCATAATAAGTAAACATCACTATTGCCTAATAAAGAAGAATATGTATATAAATATATAGATTACAAAGGGTTCTTACTTAATAACACAACCCACGTGACTTCGTTTACGTATGTAACCCATCTTACGCTATGGTAAACAAAAAATCCCCAAATTACTATTAGAAAAGATAGATCAATATTTGCACATTTTCAGTATAAATACAGGCGAACAATTAGGTTATAGGTCTGGGTAAAAATTTATAACATAAATGTAAAGAATACAATAGGTGTAATAAAATATCACTCTGTAGGAAAAACTTATTATAATTTGAATTTAGGGTTTTTTATTTCATTAGCAACGTTAGCACTTATGCAACTCAGGTTACGTTGATCATATAAAAACCGGGAGATCAATTGAATTTATAATTGAAGTAGGGCCTCTGTTTTGCCACAAAGTTTATAATATTGCTTAATGAGTAATGTCACTGTTAGTAATGTTTATCACAAACTGACAAATAATAATTTTAGGTTATGTTGCTGTAAACTGCTTTATTAAAAGTGCATGATTTTAATGAATATCTTAATGCTTAAACTAATTTCAAAGAAAACGAATAGTTTTTAAAATAACTATGGGTAAGGAAAGTTTCGTGTTCCAAATTAAACATTTTAGAATCGTACAAATGTGACAGTTATTGTAATTTGACGTGACACTTCATTGACAGTTATAAAAATATGTGTTACCTAACTAGTAATATTCATACCTTACTCTAATCATACATTTAATTGATCACCCGGTATGCACATGTTTTGATGATGTCAGTATAGCCAACTCTTTACAAGAGAACGAAGCTAAAACAGTGTTAGCACATGTGTGGGAATACAAAACATTCTTTATCTACATATTCTGCGTGAAATGAACAACAGTATATACATTTGTTAATTAAAAATCTTCTTTCCAGAAACATTTAAATATTTAGCACCTGTGTTATTGACTTTCTAACACTTTATATTAACAAATCGCAGTTTTTCAGATGTCATATGAGTATCTATCACATGATCAGTTGAATTTGTAATTAAAGTATAAGGTATGAATATTACACGTTAGTTGGAAACACTTGATTGAATTATATTTTTATCTTAGATAGGGGCATTTTGGCCATAAATTTTCATTAAGGCCCTTGACCTCTAAAAGCCTGCTTAAGGCTGGGCTTAGGTACCCTGTTTTTGTTATAATAACAGCAACTAGACCACTGCATCTACTTGGTGTTTTGCATTTCTGATATATTTAAAAATCTATTATTTAAAAATTCAATCGGACTTAAACTAATGCATGTATCTTTAATGTGTTTTAGCGGTGTTTGACTATGTGGGCTCTAAAACGCTTGATTACGCTCTTAATACAGAAATAGTTATAATTATGAATGCACATTAAATTATAACTGTCATATTTGTAACAGATTGGGTATAATTTGCATTGATTATAATTAAGCGGTTTGCTATTTCTTGGGAAAATGTAAGAAAATATTGACAAAATAATTTATGTATAAAATCAATTTTTTAGCGTTTTCTTTTTAATTATACATATTTAAATACAACAATACACAGTGATCAATCTCAAATGTCTGAGGTTGGTAGCAAAAAGGTCCTCATATTTGGTTACAAACAATTTCATATTTTCTTAAATACAAGAACTAAGCAAAAATAGTAATAATGGCGGTAAACACGAATCACAAAGGGCACGATAACATGACAAACAGGGTGTAGCCAATCAATGAAAGTAAATATGAACTAGCTCATAACCAATCTAGGGACCTTTTTGATATCAACCTAATACAGCTGAGATTCATTACTGTATATATCATAAACATATAGGTTATCATTTAATTTATAAATTTCTTTGTGTCCTTTTTCTTAAATAATTATTTTCATTTATGTATCTATTTGTTTTGCGTAAGCTAATGGAGGTACATTCAATCTTACAAACTATATATTTATAATAATGATATCAATACCAACTTGCGATAGCTTATGAGGTTACCTATTATATTTGTACCATGGATTGTATTATTAAAAAAATGTTTCATAGATGTAAATTACAGTACTGGACATATGTTATCGACCAGCTTTCAAATTCAGTTTTTTTGGGTTTCTTCAGAGCATGTAATTGCACTTTATGCTGGAAAGCCACTGAACGTTATATCAAACGGCGTTTTATACTCATGGCTTACCTTAGTTTAGTTTAAATCAATTGGTAAGCTCTATATGAAAACGTGACTAGTTTTATGCTCACTAGACTCCCGATAGCAAGTATTTTCTGTTATTTACAAAATTAAAAAAAAACACTCGTAAGTTTAATGGAGTGTAAGTGACGTGTTGCATGTCCTACAACGAATTTACATTTTCCTTTATGGCAACCGATAACATTTTCACAGTTCTGTAAATGTGTATATATCTATACTTACTTGCGAATGGTTTATTTGGAATAAAAATCTGTCTATTCCAATAATGGTGTCTGACACTGCAAAGCTGATAGCACCTAGAGCTGTGAAAAGTTTACTCCACGTGCGTGCTTTCTAAAAATTGATGGAATAATGAATGAATTGAAAAAATATTATAATAACAAAAAATAGAAGAATCGTAGTCGCTAAGAACTTTACCTGATCATACAATCGAGCTATCGCTCTCCAAATCATTGTCGATATGATGAATCCATATATCGGCACTGCCACGGCGAAAATCCCGTGCAATCCTGGCATCATGCATACGGTCGCTGTGATAGTAAAAGAAAAGAATTATGAACTTATTTTTAAAAGCTTTATATTAACTTGGCCTCTATGTATGTATGCAACTCGATCTTCTGGTGCAATTTTAACACACTTCTGTATGTCCTATCGATTTGAAAATTTGTATATTTGCCTGTCTACGAAGACAATAAAATATCCGCCTACTTTCGAACAGATGTAATCATGAGTTATTATTAAAATTAATCAGCTTTTAAGAACATTTTGAATGAGTTCTGATTGTTGACGGCAGAGGGCGACGCTGCTTCCGCCATTTCGTGTTGTTCTCAAATAACGACATGTAATGTGTGTTACATAACTGCCAACATAAAATATGCAATAAAGGGATGAAATAAATATACATTTAACAAAATAAAGAAAAGCACTAGAATGCAATAAAAAATAATTAAATTAAAAAATTAGTTTTTTTCTTAACGTTTTGTAAAGCTTTAGTTTTTTTTCTTGGTGTGGGGTGAACGAGGTCCAAGAAAAAACTTAAGCTTTATAGAAAGTTAAGAAAAAAAATCTGTTATATCCTTTTTAGTGCATTCCATAAACAGGTTTTTTTTTATTTTTTAAATATATATTTATTTTGTTAAAATATATACAGTGAGCACGTAAAAGTTGGAATAAATTCATTTAAAGATGATCCTGACACACCAAACGATTTCTTATGGTATCAGCAAGATGGATGTCCAGCCCATTACACTCTGGTCCTGTGCGTGAGTACCTCAATGCGATTTTCCCTGAACTATGGATTGGTCGACAGAGTCCAATTGAGTGGCCGGCCAGATCTCCAGATTTGACTCCTTTAGATTATTTTCTGTGGGGTTATCTTAAGTGTAAGGTCTTCGTTAACCGGCCAAACAACATTGAAGACATAAAGAATCGGATAAGGGACGAAATGATATTGATATAATCTAACGCAGTTAATAACGTTTTGCAGGAATTTCAATATCGTGTCGGATACTGCCAGAATGTTGGTGGTGGTCATTTCCAACATTTGATAAAATAATTTTTATTTTTTATTGCATTTTACTACTTTTTCTAAATAAATAATATCTTTATGTTTCAAGCTACAGTGCATTTTTCTAGACAACTGTTGAATTCAGGTATAGAATAAAATATGTTCTATAAAAAAAAGTAAGCTGTCATAACATGTTTTTGGGTCACCCTGTATACATGAAATAATCATCAGAACAACGGCAACTAAAATTAAAAATCGACGGGTCCGGGGGTTTCTTCGAGAAAAAACACCTGAAATTTAAATGAATTTATTCCAACCTTCACGTGCTTGCTCACTGTATTCATTTATCATATAAACTGTTTAGCTGGCGATAAGCCCAAGAAAATAATTATTCAATGAAGAAAGTTATTGTTCGTCATCAGATACTTATGCACTTGATTCAAGGCTGTTAGTTGACTTGATAATTATCTTAATCGGATTTCGCTAATTAACGCCTCCTATTAGGAAGTTTAATCAAATTATAAGGCTAATCAAGTAAATTTACAAATACAATTTAATGCAGAACTGCTAATTTACTCTATAAAAAATACATACATATGTTTATTCAATCCTAAGTTCAATCCTAATCAGCAATCATTGGAAACCGGTATTGCAAAATCCAGTATTTTCTTTCGCAATTAATGGATCTGCATCGTTTTGAGATAAAAACTAAGCTGTTATAAATAAGGTTTTACGTCATTAAACACTACACCATTTAAGAATCAATAATAAATTTGAATCTTAGTCGTTTATAAGTAATCTAATTTTATCCAAGTAATTTATAATACGAAAAAAATGACTCCCGCTCCCATCACGAGATCCTATTTTAAGTAGCATGATTTGTATATCCCACCACTATAAGTATAGTGTTTATTTTTATGGCAAGTTAGATAGTATTTTTCTCTAAAACGTAAAAGTACTTGCATAATTATCAGTGAACGCAATTTTTTTAACGACATGTTATTAATTGCGTAGACACCTCCGATGTAATCGAAACAGAATAGATGTAATATACGATGGACTTCTGCAAATTCTAAAATTGTGATATTCTCTAGACGAGACCTTGAGTAATATCTAAAAGGCTTGCATGACATAAATATGCTGATGTGTATAATATACAAGGGAATAAACTAGCCAGGTTGCTGGATCGATTTTACTAGATCTAAGGGCTCTTGGTTTGTTGCATAATCAGCTTGGCCGTTTAATTTGCATTTCCTACACTATACATGGTTAGAAAGGGAAATGGGTCACACTTCCATCAAATGTGTCACTGATAAAATCAGTACATATTATTATTTCTTATCTATTTGTGGGGATATATAAAATAGTGGTTATATTGAAACACAAAAGGTATAAAGTTTGGTGTCAGAAGCGTGATTGCCACTTGGCAATTTGGCATTAACTTTATTTGGGGATGTGTAATCGGTATTAATAGCATTTGACTGTGTGTTGTATAACATTTATCGTTAAAAGGTGAAGCTTCCAATATGCGATTGAAACAAGTTTCATGAGTTCAATGAATTCAACAAGCAATGGTGCCAAAGTTAAAAACAAAAACATGAAATGATGTTAACTGATTATATCTCCAAATGTATGCTACTTACATATGATAGTCAGAGTGTATACCACTAAACCAACTCTAAAAGCTATTGGTTGAAATCCAAAGGCAATGATATAGTTTATGTGTCCTATAGTGAAAGCCATCATTCCAAAGTCAAAGTAATCCTTTGACCAAACTAAACACACGTCACCTACTAGTGAAAAAATTAGTCCCACTTCTATTCTCCGTGCAAACCATTTGTATCTGTAAAAAATGAATTAAAAGTAAATAACAGCATATTCTAAAAGATACAGCCTTACTCATATGTCTTAGACATCCCCCGTGAAATTCAATATTTACATTACGATTGAATTTCACACAAAATACGTGTTAATTACCGCAAAATAAGTGATACAGATTTCTTTAATTTGCACTGTAACCTGGGTGTCAAATACATATGAGTAAGACCGTATAGTATAACTAATATTATTTCTTGTTTTATGGTTGTTTAAAGCCGTGGTATGCCCAAACAAAGAAGCTTTAAATAATAGGATAAGTAATTAACGTTAACTTAATTTTATTTCCTTAGTTTAGGAAATAAAATTCGTTTGAATTCCTGAATACTAAATGTGTACATGCATAGCTTGAGGAAACGTTATTTCAAATCTAATTAATGTTCCCAAAAGTGTTCTGTTTTGTCTACAAATTATTTTATTTTAAGTATAAGTTTATGAATTCATTTCAAGTTTCTTTCGTGCCTGGCAATTCGGATAGTTTTGATTTAATTGGAGCTTTTTCGTTTTTTTCGATAACATAATAAAAATAGTTATGTTTATATATAACACTTTTCATTACTTTTTTTTTATATAGCTGGTGTAATATGTTATGCAAAAACAACGTCGGCTTACTTACTCGTCTGCCAAGTCCCTTCCGTACAAGTATACGAATATCATCAGGCTTACTATCGGCAAAATCTTAATGATCGCGCCAAATATACTGGGTTGGTCGTGCGGCATAAATATGACGAAGTATATAGCTACCGTCTTGAAAAACGGAACCAACTTGGGCCCAGCACTTTTAATCTGTAATGTAAGCATATTATTATTATGAATATAAAATAAATGCTATAGTTTCGGATCCTTGACATGTTGTTCCATCTGATAGTGTCAGTTTATATTAATTTTTCTTACTACTTAGTTGGTTAAAAAATCACCATTTCAAATTTTATAAAATCGTCTCATTTTTTACACATTTCAAATTCGATTGCGTGGCTTTTGTGGATTTTTTATTTTTACCAAAAATTTCGCGTCTTTTTCAACAAATTTGCATGTGCTCAACTTTAAATGGTGTCTAAAAATTGAGACATTTTAAAAATTGTGAGGCTTCGTGATTTTCAGCGATTTTTCTTTTTCTCAATTACATTGATCCAGAAATAAATTGTTATTTGCGGTACACCGAGAGAGCAAAAATGATTGTCATGTCTGAAGTTGCAGTAAATGAATCAGAAAAAGACAAACAAATATATATATACATATATGACAGGTAAGATAATGGAAGGCAATGTTGCTGCAAACTTCAGACATGACAATCATTTTTGCTCTCTCCGTATAAATACCTATTTTAGCTTAAGTTTGAGTTATGTCAAATAAAGTCTAATTTACGACATTTATAAATGCATATGTACATATACAACTATAGCTCTTGCAATTAAACAACCCACTTTTGACTTTCGTCTTTTCATGACATGGTTGCCACGCATTACAAAGCATAGGGTTTGACAGATACATTGATAGGTTATGGTTAAACAAATACGAAAACTATCAATACTAAATAACGTCAAAATGACAAATGTCAAGTAAGTGCGTTGACAATTTATCTACGCAACTGGCAACGCTATAATTGAAGAAATCCTGCGCGGACGAAATATCACTAGATTTGACATTACTACTACTTGGGGAAAATGATGTCATTCGCTTGGTCGTGGATCACTCCATCCACTTGACATTACTATGCACTTGCTAAATATGCAGTCTTGTTTGGTTGTGTTGGTATGATTTTAAAATTATCGCTGTCAAAAGTCGGCTGTTTCGTTGCGAGAGCTATAGGATGGAATCCTAGCCGTCCCAGCTACAGGAATTACGTGTAATAACAGAGTAATAGAGCTCCAATAGTAGAAAAGAGTAAGAATTATACGAGGTGCTGTACTTCGCTTACGCATGCGCCCTGAAAAGGGCAGGGCAGCATAGAGAGGATCATTTTTGTTTTATAGCTTCGTTTAGAAGTAATGGTTGATTTCGTTATAATACAAGAATATAGTTTTTAGTTAGAATTTTTGTTTATCTTCACATAATCAACTTGATTTAATTTTATTATAATTATGTGTCAACGACACTAGTACACTATTTAGCTCCTCCCATCTATTCTAAGGCTAATGAATGGGATCCACGTAACGTGTGGCGTGCAGGCGGGCACTTATTAGTAATTCCGCCTTATAGTCGACCATCTATAGTTGAATCGCCCAACAGATGCAGTAAGCAACACCGCTGTGATGCGAACACCGGAAAGTCCGCATTACACCACCATACATGTGTCACATTAGAATGAATGCCGACAAATTAGTATTTGACATTACCCCTATAAATGATTTGACATGAACAACAAATTAAACAACATTAAGTTTGAATTTCTGTTAATGTGTTAATGTAAATATTATCGAATACGAAGTAAAATAATCGTAGCATTATAAACATACTGTTTTCTTATTTTCCAAAATATGTATAGCTTTTTACCAAAACGCAAAACAATATGACAAATACAATGAAATTTGACAGATTGCCCTATTGTAAGCAAGCCGTCATAAAACCGTCTGATTGACCAATAATAAATATGATAAAAATATGACGCATTCATATTACACGATTGCCATATAGTTCTCTACTGCATCTGT
>JARFOC010000639.1:957289-967918 GCA_031763485.1 Osmoderma eremita
TAATAATAATAATAATAATAATAATAATAATAATAATAATAATAATAATAATAATAATAATAATAATAATAATATATATTTATGGTCCAACATATACCAATTATAGGACATATAAACAATATTATACAGATTATCACACATATACATCGCACGTGTCTAATTACAACTAAAGTAAAGATGAACATATAAAGAACATAAGATATATCGATATGAACTACTATATGGGATCAAAGAAGATATAATAATTATGATTTGCCAGTTTACACATATTAAAAATGGGGAAGTGAATAAAAGATTGGCTTTAGGAGTAGGTAAGTAGAAAGTGCAAGAATAACGAGATGCATAGCGAGGAACATGAAGGTTAAGCATGGAAGTGAAATCTATACATTCAAATCTCCCATAAATCAGCTTCCACATAAATTGAGATGATCGTATGTACCTGCGGTTAAGCAATGATTCCCTCTTGTGCTTTTCTCAGCGTCTATTATTTTCCCTTCCTTAGTTTTAATATATAAAAGTTTACTTTGTTTGCCTTTTCTCATATTTTTTAGTTTCCATAAAACAGCTTCGGATTACCTTTACTAGCCTTTTCCATTGCTTCTCCAAAAGTCTTGCCACGACTTTTGTTTTGCTGCCATTACTAATTCTTTAACTTTTATCCTTTGTGCTTTATATCTACTGCAGGTGTTGTCATTCTTATTACTCAAGCATATCTTCCATTTCTGTTTCTTCAATTTTATTTCTTGTCTTATTTCCTCCGTCCACCACTTCGCTTGCTTTATATATCTGCTTATTTTACTAAATTCACAGGTTTCCTCAGCTACTGCTATTATTGTATCTCTGACAGTTTTCCATAAATGCTCTATTGACATATTACTTATATTTTCCTTGATTTTATCAATTTCCCTCTCACTTATTTCTTTATATAATCTAGCTGTCTCTTCTTCTCTAAGCTTGTATGTTCTAATTACTTTATTTATACCATTTCTTTTATTAATATTTGTTTTAATAGTTCCTTTCTTCTTCTTTATTACTTATTATTATTATTATGGATATTAAGGTGACTATCAGGTAACACATGAATGTGAAAGGTTATTAGTGCTGCTGACAAGCAGCTGTGTGATATTGTTACAACGTTTAGCACAAAATAACAAACGTTAGTTGAATGTATTAAGTTTGTATTTATTTTCACTACAAAATCTATACGACTGCGTCGTGTTAATATTTGCTACATGGATTTTTCTCTCTGTGGACTTGGACAACTGCAGTGAAAATCCTTTGTTTGCTTTTGATCCATAAATAATTTAAAAAAAAACACGTCAGTGTTGGGTGTTCCAAATTACCTAACTTTTAAAAACGTAGTCATATTTCGCTTACTATGATCCAGGGTGGTTTGGCACAAAACAATGGCATATACATATGTATAGTGACGTATTATTTAATAGTATTTCGAAGGGATCAATTGCTATACAAAAGAGGTACGGCTCGCATTCGTAAGAATGGCATGCGGAGGAACAATACTCCATTTTCCTTATCCGATTACCGTCATTATACTGCGGAACGTCTCAAGCTAAATTTTATACCGGTGATTGTATGTCGGAATTGTACTTAAACTGTTCGCACTTGTTTGCATACGAGATATAGGGGGCGCGTACACAAAAGACCGAAATTAATCGCGCCACTCGATCGGTGGACAATGGATCATAAATGCGGGATAAAAGAAACCGCGAGACCGCAGAGCACTGCACCGACCGGCTTCAATTTCAGCGCACGAATTCAGTGAATGAACTTGAAGGAAGGTGACTGGAAACGTGCATTGCGTTGAGACCGACAGACGAGTGCACAGTGATAATGATCGTTATTTAGTAGACGGTATATGTCATGTAGTTCACGTCTGGATATGCACAGACAGCGCGGTCACTGTCAAGTATGAGTTTCGAAAGTACACCTCTGCATATAAACATAATTGCTTTTTATTTATTTTTATTCTTAAAGGTTTCGGTTCGGTGGATTATGAATTGTAACGTATATCTTCGTAAATTGTTTTCACATTGATAAGTATAAAAAATGAGGCATAAAAACACGTTATACAACCACTTGTTGATGTATGGAGTTCTACACATAAAGATCGAGGAATGCCAACGAGTATTTGATCCAATGCAGACAGAATGGTTGTTAATTCGAAGTGTGACGTGGCACCATCTGTGGCAACAGTACAATTTATTAATTCTGCAAACCTTCTTAATTATTAATTTAGAGTCCAATCTAGAGTTAGTTTCTTATGAGATTAAAAATATTTGTTTAACAGAATATGTTTTTCTTTATGTGGTTAAATACCATTAAATACAACTAAAGGATGTCACAATAGTTATACGTGCACCTACAGAGGGCAGAAATGTATTTTGAAGAACTGAAAATGTTGATTGATACAGTTCCAAAATAAGATGAGCTAATTGTCATGGTAGATGCAAATACGAAAGGAAGAAAACTATAAAGGATAACAGGAGAGTAAACTTGAGCAGATCAACAACAATGGGCGTTATTGCGTAAGGGTTAAGAGGATAATAATATAATATCCTCTGTCATCCTAAATACAAATGATGGAACAATATTTAGGCGAAGTTCAAATTAAGGTAAAGCCATAATTATACAGTATTGATGTACGGCAGAAACTGCAAGTTATATATTTTATTAAAACGTTTCCCATATTCCCAATTCATTGTATGGAAAACAAAGGAAACAGTTATATTGTTTCTTTTGCTGAAAACTTGTGTTGTATAATGAACTGAAGACAAATATATCTGGGAACCACTATTATATTCAGTTTTAATGAGTTAAATAAAGGAGAATAAACACAATAAACTGATTTATTTATTTAACTTATGAGTTACAATCACATTAAAAGAGATATAACATTTTTATAATCAATCCAAGCAAACTCCAAATGTTTGCGGTAGGTCCATTCGTTCAAGTTTTTCCGCTATGCAAAATAGGATATATGTATGTGTTGATTGGTGTGGGTCCTTTTACGGTCTTCGCCATTCGTTGGTAATATTAAAATAGATCCTGCCTACTTCTTTGGTCTTTATATATGAGGACCTAGTAAACATTTGATTCTGTGCCTTTCATTGTGATTGCGATGTGTGTAGATCAGGACATACTAAGAAATAACAGACGGATGCTAACAAAATTTTGAAGAATTCTTAAATGATGGAGGATCTAAAGACACATCAAAAAAACTACGGAAGAAGTTAAAAACCTAATACCAACAAAGGAAGAAATAGAATTATTAATATAATTTTGCTTCAAAAAGTTATAGTAAAGTGGAGACATTTACCATTGCTTTAATATTAACACGAAATGAAATGTATCGAAAAGTATCGGAAGCATTAACTTTGAGCTATTGAGCTATTTGAGTCAGAAAACTAAATAAGACGCAAAATAACTATTAGAGAGGAAGAGCTAGATAGCAATAAATGTATTTGTGAGCCGAAATATACAGAGTGCCCCAGAATTTCCACTGAAGCTTCAGGTGACTTTCCAAACAAAATTTTCTCGAAGATTTTCAATGCTGAGGATTCATCTTCGCCTAATGAAATGTGATACAGCGTAATCGGACGTTAAATGCGCATGTAGCTCATTCTACATACGCTGAAGACGCTCTTTAGTGCGAACATCGGAAAAATTATTTACTTCAAAAATTCTATAATTATAACAATGATTGACAGAACTCGACGTTTTGCCTAATATAAGCGCTTTTTTAGGAGGAAGGGAAGCCCCAAATCAACCATGCTACAACCTAAAACTTTCTGGTACTGTTTCCAATTATTCAAAGGCGTTTGATTAATAATGAAAGCTACACCATAATCAGCCATTATTCATCTACTGTCTAATTCAGTTTTTTAGTTATAACCTGCATATCATCAGTCCATCGTTTCGGAGGCCGACCCACTGGACATTTTGATTGATGAGGCTACCAGCATAATAGTCGTTGAATTCAAGCAAGGGCGAAAAAGATACATGGATCTCCTGATCTTGTTGGTAATCGGGTTATCATGTAATAAAGTACCTGTAGCCAGGGATTCTGAACAAGCAATTCAACAATACCTTTCGTGATTCATATTATGCAGATATTCGATTACCGTATTTATTCTAATTGGAGAGGCAATTCCAATAATCGTCGCATTCTAATAGATGCCGCAAGAACATAATGCCGAAAGAAATAAACGCCTCCCTCTAGTAAACGCCGCATCTTTATGGAAAGTGCACACAATCAACGTCAAAAGTTGGTAAGGGAATCCCCATTAACCACGTTCAGATTGAATTCCGTATGTGATACTAAAACGAAGTCGTTTTGTATCAAAACTAAGTTGTAATACAATTGTTTTGAGATAGGGCGCTTATTAAAATAAATACGGCATATAGAATGAAGTTAGTAGTAAAGCCGTTATAAATTTCATACCCTAAGTCTTTCAATTAAAATAACAGGAACTTACGAAATTGTAAAGGGTTATTTGTAGGGATGGGCGAAAATCATACGAATGATCCTTCGAACGATGCGATGGTTGGAATGACTTTGCGGTCTGAACGATATTTCCCAATTGTAAATGAATGATTTTGTCTTAAGGAATGATTCATATTTCGGTTTGTAATTAATGTATTGTATTTCATGGGGTGCCGTTATAATATGTGTAAGTACTATAGCAGAATATTGTGGTTGAAATTGGAAACATTTGAAATTGAAAACAAGATTAAAGCTGGTTACATGCAATTAAATTAAAGATTCATAAAAATAATAGTATATTATGAATGTACGTGTTAATGGTTCTATTGTCCAATCTTGTTGGTATAGCTTAATTATATATAACAGTTTTACATTTCATTGAAGTTTATTTGTAGGTTTGTATTAAAACAATATTTTGAATCTTTTCTTCTTAAAGAAGTATTTATCAAAGATATTTTATATAGTTTTATTACATTTAAATATTACTATTATTAGCCATTTATGGACATTTTAATTGTGCAAATAAGATTAATTGCCGATAGACAATAGAAAATATTATTTATGCCTACCAAGTAAGCAGGAGTCTCTTTGCAGTATATTGCATGGTAAACAGAATTTATTATTTTGCCGGAGATTTGCTGTTTACCATATAATTCATTTGAACTAAAATTTTTAGATAGCAATATGCATCTATGGTAGGTAACTGTTTATGTGTAGCTAGATTTGTAATAAAAACAAAGCAGCTTTACCATAAATATTGTGACTATTAAATTACTCCTGATGATTATTCTTTTATTAAAATTTATACAGTCAGTAAATTCTTTTGACATTCAGGTGGTTTTTTCTCGGAAAAACGCTGGGGCCCCTTGACTTTTGTTTTTAGTTGCCGTTTTTTTGTATTATTGCACGTATACAAGGTCACCCAGAAAAAAGTTATGACAGCTCACTTATTTTTTTGTTAATGTATTTTTTATTTAATAAATTTGGGTTTTCAAAAACTATAGAAACTTGTTATGTTCGTCTGCTTTATTACAATTATTTGTGAAAGATAATGTCATACAAATGGCCGTTGGGGCTTATGTCGAATGTTGCAATTCCTTTGTTAAAATTTTCGCTTACTCGCTTACACAAAAGAAGGTTCTACATAAGTTGACTATTTCGCTGCAGCTCTGCAATAGTGTTTAGTTTATTCGTTTTCACACGGTTCTGCTGATCTTCCAAAAGAAAATATCTGTGAGAATTGATTGATGAAGCCATGTCGTTATTGCATGATATAATGAGTCCTAGAAATTTCTCCTGCGTCGTAGATGGGAGCGTATTGCTGAAACCAAAAACATTCGATATTCAATCTTCCAATTGCGTTCACAGAAAGTCTCTTATCTTGTTCCGATAACGAACATCATTCCTTTTTGCTGCTTCTTCCGTATGATTCTCAAATGAATGCAGTCTAGCGCAGCAACACATCAAACTATTGCTCTCGGAAGATAAATTTCTCGATTTCTCTTGGATTTTACAGTCGCCAAATATGGCAATTTGGTTTAGATAGATTAATAAGAGATAAAAAGACATTTACTAAGCGAAATAAAAATGAATTTACGAGTGTCTTTGTTTTGCCTGTTTTTCCCTAAATTTTGCCATGCGTTGTGAAGTAGACCGATTTAGCTTAAATGATAGGGTGTAGGACATAAGGTTCCTACCCTAGTTGCGGTGTGACTTCAATGTCATTGTCAATTGCCATCACTTCCATACGGCAAAAGGCGCTTTTCTATTGTAATTATATTAGGAATATAGTATTATTGGTGACAAATGCAGTGGCATTGCCAACATAGTTTAGATTGTAATGTGTGGACTGAATACGAAACAACTTTTATAATCAAAGCAGAACATGAAACCCATATATAGGTTAGGTGGACCATTTCATTCGCACTCCCATTTTTCAATTTTAAAACGATTACTGCAGAAAATAGTATCGTGCTGTTATATGCATTGGGATTTATTTGGTTATATTTTTATAATCTTTTATATTTTTATCTATCCTTTCGTTTTTATATCGATTTTACAGTTTTATGGTTTATGATCTTTCGTGAGGCAATCTTTTAAAATTTTCTCTAAAGCTTTAGGACGTTTGATTTGAATAGAAGCCTAGTTTCTATTAGCTATTCCATAATTTATATTTGTAATAATACTGTTTATATCCATAGTATTGCGTCACGCGACTCTCTCATTTGTAATTCTGACTTTTGGAGAAAATGGATATCTATTTAGTGTCGGTGCAATATAATGAAGTAGTAATTAAATGATCTTCGTATGTATATGTAGCTCGTATTTCCTAAAGATTAAACACAAAACGAAACAAGATATCTTAAGTATTCCTTTCACCTTTCCACATGTTGTAATAATCTTTCGAAACACTGTCCAGAAAGACTTAACGTAATGAATTAACGGTCCGTTAAAGGCATCTTCTCTTTTACATTACCAACGGATAGCGATTATACAAAAAGCTGTAATAGTGGGCGTTTTACGAGGTGTACAAGGTTAATGCTAAACAATTTTATACCTTAAATACAGCAGATTAATACCTGAAATTTGTGATTCTATTCAATACTACATAGGGTCATAAAATTTTAATTTCACGTTGAAAAGTAGATATATCTATACTTTGTAAATGATTTATCATTGGAATATCTGTTGATCTTCCCTACAAATTATCGCCACATTAAAATGAGGCGATAAATTCTGTTATTCCTTTTGCGAGAATTCAGTAATTCTTATGATTATATGGGTTTTGCGTTCTGAACGCATTTGCAGCATGTGTTTACGTAATTACATCATTAAATTGCATTCGAATTTCGCCACCATCAAATCAATTATCCAATTGAGCCAATTGAGGCGAGTTTGCGTCTCGTAAGGAATCACCGGCTATTTATATCGCCCAGATATTTTCTTAAGAAGCGGGCTAATTGCGCGAATGTGATTACATCAAAGTTAATTAGAACGCCAAAAACCCTGTACAGATTAAACCCTACATTGCAGCCTATTATTATTATGTTAAGCCAATATTAATATGCATATAAAGTGAAATGGCTCGAGCTTAAGATTGAGAGCTACTACACACTTGGTACGTCGTGATGCTTTAGTCTTTTTACATGCGCTGGTGTATGAGTGCTGTATGAATTTTATTACATATTACATTTTGTTTGTTTTTGAATTATTAAAATAGTAGCCAGCTAATACAATCTAAATCTATCTTGATAATTTGATGAGGCTTCCTCAGTGAAGACGAGCTCCTCTACCTTACTTCAGGGTTAATGGCCAGCATCTTCTATATAGTATCATGTTTTTGCATTATTAGGTGGATTGGGTGAGTTGGTATTTATTTCCAGTCCTTTATGATGTGGAGTATTTGATTAGTGATGTACTTACGCAGGCGCATCATATACTCGACCTGCTTGGACCTACGGCATGGTCCAAATGAACTTGATCACCACTTTGTGTACTAGCTTTGGTTTTTAATCGATATTTTTAATCTTTTGCTGAGCAGCTAATATGATTTCCTCACTGGTATGTCAATTTGTTCGCACTTTTCAGAGGAGTTTACTGTCAAGGTGAACGCGTATGTAACTTACAAATAATGTTTTTTGAATTCCAACCTTTCTGACGAATACTTTTACATGGAAGCTTTGTTGTTTTATCAAAGTGAATGTTATATATTCGTATTTGGTTGCACTCTTTTATATTCTTTAAGCTATTCAGCTAGTTGGTGAGAGGTAGTCTTGGAGGTTTGAAGAGGCCCTTCGCTCTTGTTCTGAATTGTCCCTCGGATAAATTTGATCAATATTTTGTAGTATTGTATAGGGAGGCATCGCTTAATGTTATACAGTACGCCTCCATGCCATATCTTATTGAATGCTTAGTTCATGTAAATAAAACTGCTGAATAATACTTCTTCCGAAACCACATTTGGTTGAGACTACAAAATCTACGTTTAAACATGGGCAAACAAATATCATAGTGTTTGAGTTTTTTAGTGCATCTAAAGCTTCATTCATGTTGAAATATTACAAAATTTAACTATGTTATTGTATCTATCCTTGAAGACATGTTAAAAGTAAATTTATGTTGCTTAATCATATTTACGTTTAATTAAAACAACTGGAAAAATCTTTGTTTTAAACATTACCTTTCAATTGAACTTATCTCACTTTGATTTTCTCAACATATATTAAGTGGATACATTACTTATGTGTTTGGGGTACATGTCCATACTTTAGAAAATGTGCTTTCTTTATTATGCATGCATTTGTTGTTTTTTATTCCGATACTTTTTAATATATGGGTAATGGTAAGAATTGGAGCGCCACTATTCGCGTGCTATACGCATTTCCTATATCGAAGCATTGTCAGATTATTTATACATCACACCTACAACCGCCATCAAAATTCTATCTAACAAACTCATATTTATACTAATTTAAGACAAAATAACTATAAATACTTTATTTAATTGAATATGTAAGAAAAGTTTAACCCATATATAAATGGTTTGTACATATAAAACAATGCAAATGTTGCATTGAAACGGTTAACAAAAATGCACGTTATTTTTTATAACGTCACAGCCAAACTGTTTTGATTTGGAATCTGTAGAACTTCGTATCCATAGAAAGGCGAATTCTCGGTGATAGTTGCTGCGTTTTCTGTATTTTATTCGGAATGCGTTCCCTGGTGCACTCCAACGAGTATTTAGATTAGAATAGATTGTGGTCATTTTTTTAAATTTTAATTTATAAGTAAACGCAACTCCATTTAAAGTGACTGAGCTTTTGCAATACCTTATTGCTTCATCGGAGTCATATTAAGAGTAAAAAAAGTTATAAATTGAACAAAATAAGTCCGTAAAGGCAGTTTGAAGTTAAATTAAATTAATTACATGACAAATTAAAATTAAGATCACATCGTGCATACAACACAGGAATGTGTATTAGGGATGGGACAAACGGTTATTTTCAAGTAACCGTTATCACAGCGACATTACTCGCCAATAACCGTTATTCTAAACAGGTCTCGTTATTATCGTTTTCGGCATTTTGGATATGCGATGCATAATAACTGCGATGTAATATTTTAATAACTGTGCGATATATTATAATCAGTTGTATAGATGGATTAACAAACATTTCGTTGATAGGTTATATGTACAGTGAAATCCCTCTAAGACGGACACTCTCTAAAACGGACATCCCTCTTGAACGGACACTTTTTATGGAACCGATGCACACGGCTTCATTTCCTAATAAGAAGTTGTTTTCCCTCTATCAGGGATAATAGTGCGTTCGAAAGCAAAAGAAATTGCGGAAAAATTAAATTGTAAAAATTTTTACGCGTGAAATGGTTGGTGGCAACGTTTCAAAAGGCGTCATAACATTAAGTTTAAAACAATCTCTGGTGAAGGTGCAAATGTAATCATTGAAGAAGTTACGGAATATCTTAAACGAATTGAAGTTACAGTGAATAAGTATGATGTTAAAGCCATTTACAACGTAGATGAATGGGCTGTTTTATCGTGCGTTAGCAAGCAAAATATTTGCTTTAAAAAATGAAAAGTGCATAGGGGGAAAAATGTCCAAAGAACGACTAACAATTTTACACAGTGTCAATATAGCCGGGGAAAAAGAAAAACTAATCGTTATAGGTAAATCAGCCCGTCCCAGATCATGGAAGAATATTAATCTAGAAGAATTACGGGTTATATGGCAATCAAATAAGAAGGCGTGGATGATAACTGCTATATTTACAGATTTTTCAGTTCGATAGAAAAATGGGTATTCAAGGTACAAAGATTTTGCTGTTGATGGACAATACTGCTTGTCATCCACGGGAATTAGAGTTGCAAAACATAAAAGTCATGTTTCTTCCACCATGTACAAGTGCTGTTAGTCAACCATTAGACCAGGGTATAATAAAAAACTTTAAAACTTGGTACAGATCTTTTATAATAAAACAAATATTATGTGAAGTAAATAACGATAATGCCAGAATTACAGACTCTGTTGGCTTACTGGATGCTATATATTTAATTCATAAAGCGTGGCAAAGTGTAACCAATACAACAATACAAAACTGTT
>JARFOC010000639.1:1001676-1035597 GCA_031763485.1 Osmoderma eremita
GGAATCCACGTATTCCCGAAACACGTGTCGTCCCGAACTAATTAATACTTTGTGCGGGAGGAGTAATCCGAACAGTGGGTTTATTCCCTTAACACGCGAATTATAATTTTCTTTTCAGGATCGACATAATCCTACATTAGTAGGGTAATGGTGAAAAATTAATAAACATATTTCGTGTGCAGCCCATACCCGTACCCCCCCCCCCCTCAAATTTAATGTATAGACTATATAATTTTAGGGAATAACGTTGTTGGGCCATTTTTTTATAAATGGCATGTTGAATGCACATAAATATTTAGAATTGTTGCAGAATGACATTATTCCTTTTGTGCGAAACATACCTGATATTAGAAAACATTTGGTATCAGTAAGACGGATGTCCTGCGCATGACATAGTGAGTCAATTTTTAGGGAACATATTTCTCATCATTTCTCAAGGCGGTACAATCGAATTGGGCTGCTAGGTCACCCGATCTGTCCACTAATGATTTTTTTTCTATTGGGTACTTAAAATCACAAACCTACCAGTTTGAAAATCAACGAGCGCATAATTTTGACGAATTACGCCTAAAAATCAGAAATTGTTTATTATCTGTTACGCATGAAACGCTAGAAAATCTTAGACGCAATGTTTAGAGTTTTAAGGTGGGCGACACGAACACTTAATTATCTGAAAGCATCTATTTTATATTATTTCTGGAGTTTTTGAGGGTAATGTTTATTTTATAATAATGGCATATTTTAAATTAATACCGAATAGTACTAAAATAAGAATGTTTTTTTTCAGTTAGAATAATTTTATTTTTTTTATTTTATTTCTTTAGTAGAAACAAATTATATTTAGGTTCAAACACACAAAATGTTTAGTTCATTCCTCTCGGTAATATAATTTCCGGGAAAAATAATTTCTTTCTGGCAATTACCATTACATTGCCCTTGTGATGTGTCATTGTTATCCTGGACTCTTTCTTCATTTAGTCTCACTGAAACCTGAATATGGTTGCTTCTAACTCATAAATACAAAACTGAACAGAACAAAGTTAGTTAACTCATTTATATTTCCTACCATGTAAAAATCATCGGAGGCCGGTCTTGAACAAGGAAGTGTTGGAAGACAAACCTCTCGGTACATAACCAAAATATGCAAATGCGATTGAAATTAATATAAACGTTAGATGGTATAAACTATAGACCCGGGGGGCATGATTTGAAGTGTTCAATTCAGACACACGTCATATATGTGGAAAAATCATTGCGTAAGAGTACAAGAAGAGGTAATGTTGGGCTTACCTTAATATGAGGATAGGTTGTATTGTTCTCTTAGCATTAATTTTGAAATAAAATCGGAAATGCGAATTTTGGAATTTTTTAAAACCTTTTCATGTAATCTAATTTATTTAGAGAATAATGTCTCTCATTCTTGTTTTATTTAATTTTTCGTCAATCTAGTGTTCCACCAGGTTTTTATCTTCAATACTTACTTACTTACTCACACTGCCGAATATGAGACAATAAATAACAAATTAAAGTTGTCTATATTCTTAATATCAAAAGCTTTTATATTCAATACATCTTCTATTTTTCTTTTGAAATGTTAACACCAATAAAGTACTTGATACTTAGAAGTCTTACTGGAGACTGTCTTGCAATCTTTAAAGCCATTTAAAATTTCAGCCATACAAAAGTTATGCGACGACAAACACCAACAAATCTGTATTCTGACAAACAAAAAAAAAATAAAAACGAGCTATGTTCCATCCTTTTAACGAAACGCAGATTTATGAATGCAGTACGCATTTATCAGCGATAACCTGTGCGCCGGGCGCTGCTCTGGTCCGCCTTACGAAATCTTCCCGAAACACAATCGAATCTGTTCGGCCGTTGACGAACGCCGTTGCAAAATGTCCCATTTGTATTAAATTTTGGGTCACGCAAGCGATCAAAAATAATGACACGTCGATATATCAGTTTTATTGGGATGTAACGGCGCCTTGTCCGGCGTACAAGTTTATTATCCGAACGGATGGACGTCCAGATGGACGTCAATAAATATCGGAGAAGGCATAAATCTGTGTCGTAGTCAATGTAAATAAAATACGTAGCTCGAACTGGATGGTGCGGGTTTTTGTGCATGATGTTAGTTCGTGTGAAAAGAAACCAGTGTGAAGCAATGATGTTTATGTATGCGGATGTTACAAACAAATGTGTGATGACCTAGTGCGTTTGAAAACAGATTTAGGCCTGATTTAAACATAGAGGGTTGTTAGGGTTTTACTAGTTTGCAGAATGATTTGCCGGCGAGAGAACACAAAAGATGCTTTTGGTTGCTTTTAAATAGTTTATTGTAAAACTTAATATTCCTACAAACACAGGTATATTTACAAGTGCATGTAAATAAAATATGCATATTCCATAATATCGCAGCTCATATAACTTATATTGTATATATTCATATAGTTTTCCGGGGGATCTGGATTTTATATATGAATACATTTGATGTATAGGTTCGTATAGCACCGTCTTTTGCCTGTGAGGGAACGGCCACCGGATACCTTTCTACCCGACCCCTTATATATGGTCTCGTTCCAAGCATCGAGGTTAGTGCACTAGTGCGGTAACAGGTAGGCAGCAAGCGGGCGCGCGGCTCGGCAGACGGTTGTAGTCCGTCAACCGTCCACGATACGAACGGGTCTCCCGACTTTTTCGGCACGTACCAAACAGTTCTTAACAAGGGTCGTGCTTATATGGTGTTAGGTGCGTAATTTTCATTCCCGAGTAACCACCATATCAAAAAGAATGGCATAGAATCGCTTACTTGCAATTAGTACGTGAAAAAAGATGCAAGACCTGGTGAATCGGTTCGGTGTCCCAGTAATACAAGACAGTATAAAAAATGCATTTATCTTTATACCTTATTGGGAAGATCTATTTCCAAACTTATAAGCGTTTAATTCGTAATTAACAATAGTATGTAACATGTATCACACATAAATGCCGTACATTTTATTGGCAACTAGAGCTGAAACTAGACATATGCAAGTTGCAAGTACAATAGGAAATTCTGCATTCGGAAATGTGGTTTTGTGCAGTGAAATTATTGAACCATTGAATTATTGAATCATACACTTCTCCTGCAGGCTAAATTTTTCTCCCTTACGCAGTTTTCTTCCTACAGGCTCCATTAATGCAGTGAAAACTATAATTAAATGTATAGGTTATGAAATTTCTAAAAATCAGGAACAATATCCATATTACCCTGTGCACCTTCGAAAAAGATGGAAGCGTTCCGAAAAGGACGATTTGTACAACCATGTATAAACAAATTAACGTGGAATTTAACTAAAAATATTTTAAAACTACGACGATAACGATCGACAGCATTTGACGCTAATAGACAGATAGATAGGTACTTAGCCGACGCCGACATATGTAAATGAGTTGCAACATTACAATCGCAAGTAAAGTAAGCGCTAATGACAGAAACTAAGGATAGTAAGAGATAAAAGTTGCTATTATATCCCATACGGAGGTTGACACGATCTATAGATGAAGGTGAATATGCAACGATTGAGAACAGATAAATGTCAGCATATCCTAATGTTATTACAATGTGGTTTTATTAATGAATGCTTAACCTTATTCTTTACAAAATATGAATAAGCTATGTGTTTACAATTGAAAGATTGATTGAATGCATTGAATTAATTAGTAGTTATATACGATTGCGTATCCTCGTTTAATATACATTATTGTTTAACCAGTCAATAATAAATACCGACTAACCTTTGCTTATTATTACTTGTTACTCTAAAAGGAATTTATCCTTTAATAACTATTAAATGTGACTCTAATTATCATATTTAATAATGATCGACGGATATATGTAAGATGGTCGTCAGTTTTTTTTTGATTAGATGCTGTATTAAAGAATGATGCTTTTAAATACAGAATTTTCATTATACACATCATACGTGTACGAGATAAGTTATGTAAACACACTTTTCATTTCTTCATATAATATTATTATAAGCCGTACATGTGTTCGATTTGACCTAGATACCCTCTAGGACAACTTTTACTAAATATCAGCTTCTTATGATTGTCCAATACACAAACACCTGCAAATCAATTAACAATAGTAAAAAGTAAAATGGTAATACAACAAAATTTACTTTGGTGCTGCTAATATATTTATGAAAGTGCGTATTTACAATACTGAATTTGTGATATTATTGAAACAGAAATATTTTGGAATGGTTTTCACCATACATCCTGTAAGATTTTAAATGTGCAAAGTAATGGGTTGTCTCCTTTAAGTGTTCTTTTTTAAAATAAAATTACAGTAATTGCATTACTTCTCCATATTGCTCGCCGATTTTAGGATTTCGATTCCCACAACACCCTCAGACAGTGCTTAAACCGCCCGTCTGAAGAGGCATAAAAGATTTTTAAGAAATTACAAAGAAAATTGAAGAAAATATTAATCTAACATGACATGGACTGTAGTAAAAGAATTTAAGAAAATAGTTGCATTGGGGGTTGAGGGTATGTCCTGCGTACATCATGTCAATTGGCATTCCCAGCATACCGAATCCAGTAGCTTGTTTGCCAAGAACACATCACTACATGATGATTGATTCGCTATGTGCCAGAGGCGAAGTATGGTTAATTCGGCCTCCCTTTCCAACCACCTCATACAGCCAGTGAACTAATTTTAGAGATAACCCCCAAGACTTCCCACATATCCTGCGACATGACAATAGGACCTCTTGGTATACCTTTTCCAGATTCGGATCCCAATTTAATGTTTTGTCAAATAGGACGGCTAGATATTTTACTGCAAACTCCAGTTTCTTGATAGAATACTATCAAGCTGTAAATTTAGATTATTGCGACATCAATCAACAGCGATATTTATTGTTAAATTCTCGAAAACCATTCGGCAGAAAAGAAGAGGAAGGTTGACGAAAGGAATCGGGTTGTTGGATGACAATGCAAGACCGCACACCTCAAATCAGACGAAGGCCTCTTTTCAGAAATACAATTGGGAAGTTATTTTCCATCCGCTCCATAGTCGATAGCCCTTCTAATTTTCATTTGTTTGGGCCATTGAAATCTCATTTGTCGGGTAAAAGGTTTGAAGACGAGGACCAAGTTCAAGAGGAAGTGGGGCAGTATTTTACAAATTTGGATCGCACCATTTACGAAGAGGGTTTACAGAAGCTTGTGCCTCTCTGGTGTAAGTTATATTGAAAAGTAGCTAACAGTTACAAGGTAATAAGAAACAACTACTATGCATTTTACATTCATTTATTAATACTCTTTAAGTCTAACAAAGTTTTAAATTGAAAATAATAAAAACGGCAGTAACAAAAAAAACATAAAATACACATTCTAGCAAGCACACGGAAGTATTCGGCTACTAACTGTAACGATCAAAATAGTTGCATAAAAACTTTTCAGATGGGAAATTAATATTTATTGGGACAACCCCTGGAGTTTATAATGGCACTCATCCTGTTGGGCATTCATTTGACTAACACTAGCGCTTATCGCTTTCCATTTTTCCAACAGGTGTTGTTTTAGCGTTTCTTTATTAGAAATCTGTTTTTTTCTAAGACTAGTTTTTAATATTGCACACAAATGTTCGATCGGGTTGACGTTAAGGGACTGAGGAGGGTTTTTTAGTTGATGTCTAGCATTATATACGAGTCATTCCTTGGTTTTTTGAGGGCAGTGATTCGGATCATTGCCCTGTTGAAAGATGACGTTATCTCCTACGCCTAATTTTTCTGCACTGGCTTTTAAATTTCTTTTCAATATATTAATGTAATGAATGTTATCAATTTTGCCGTCAATAAACTCTAATTTTCCAACACCAGCCGTCGCCGTGGAACCCCACACCATAATTGAACCATCTCCGTATTTCACAGTTGGTTGTACATTTTCTAGTGCCCGCCACACAAATTTTCGTCTGGAGGTTTGAAACAATTCAAATTTTGCTTCGTCGATCCAAATGACCTTATTCCAAAATTCGTCAAACTTATTCACGTAAGTGGTAGCAAACTCCAACCTTCTTTTTTTATTAATTTCACTAACCCAAGGCTTTTTCCTAGCTACAAGTCCATTATACCTAATCACTCGGCCAATAGTTTTCATACTGGGTGATTTTACTGTGGCTGTTTGCATGTCTGCGCAAACTTCTCGGTTGCTCAAAAATGGATTTTTCTTAATAGTTTGCAAAAGTTTCCCCTCTTCGCGAGACGTTAATATGTTTGGACGTCCAGTGCGCGGCCTATTAGTTAATCTATTGTGAACAGCCAACTTATGCATGATATCCTGTATAGTACTGTGTAGAATTCCGATATCTCTGGCGATTTTATCTTTGTGAATATCCTTGTTCACTTAAAGAAACAATTAGTTGTCTCTCTGCCAGACTTCTTTCCCGAAACTTCGGGATCATATTCCCGTAATATACTTATAAACGGTAACAGAATCTACACCAGTAACGTAAATCGAATGACTTGAAATTGTGTGTCTCCACGCCGAGTCAAGTAATTCCTCAGGTATTTTATTGTGGTAATCCTCTACTGGCCGAATACTTCTGTGTGCTTGCTGTAATGCGTATTTTATGTTACTGCAGTTTTTATTATTTTAAATTTAAAACTTTGTGAGACTACCATATAATTTATAAATATTCTATCCGTTTCGATAAACTGCATGGTGGCCGGATACTTTCGTGAGCAAGTGTATATAATTAGTTCTTTGCCGTAAATGGAACTTTTTGACTTATGTTACTATAGAACTCGCAATGCGATATGTAGGGCAAGAAGAATGACAATATTTACATCAACCAAACCGGACACTAATATATGTAAAAATATTTACATAAAAATTGTCCTTAATTAGCATTCACTGAGTATATTCGTCAGAGAAACTCGACAATTTGTCAACACCTCATTTTTTCCGCACACATCATCACTATTCGAACACGCGTATACTCAAGTTCATAAGTGTACACACTTGTGTATGCGAGAATCTGTGTATCTGGAGTTTAATAATGTAAGTTTTCAATTATCGGAGGACGCCCGATAGTCCCGGAGACGCAATAAATAAACGCGTGTAGCGTGGGCGTTTCGATGGGAGCGGATTGAGTCGATTACCATTAAACTTTCCCGCCATCCGACCTGTTTAACAATGCAAATTGCCCAATTACAATTGCTAATTTACAACTGGAGCAAGAAAAAACACGGCAAACTTGCAGTATAATCATTTTTGGCGCCTACTGTTAAAATAATTATTGTTAGATAATTGTTTACAGGAAAATACTTGAAAATAGCGTGTATATACGCTATTTTTTTTTGGGAATGACCATTCGTGCAATAAGTAACAAAAGTATTAAGATAAGTTAGAAAACCTATTGTGTTTCAATTAAAATTAAAATTGATAATATTGAAATATCTATGTTGCTATCATTGTAAAAGTTGAGCTAACAATGGCCAGTTCCTTCTTATTTTGGGATCATATCAATGCATACAGTCTTAAAATAGATATATCCACTACGGTCGGATCTGAATAAAACTGTTCCTATTTTTTGTTATTATTAGGACAAAAAAATGACAAACTAATACCCATAAGTACACGTTGAAAGCATAAACTAAACCTAAATTACATATGTTACAATATAAACAAAAGTGATGATAACAAATTATAACAAAGTCATACAAATATTCCCAATATTAAGAAACAAGGTAATTGTTGACAATCAAGCAGTCAATTTTAAATATCAAATAAATCACCCGGCTCTTGATTACACAGCTTGGAAAGAGTGTATATAGGCAGTCGTCTCATAATGTTATTCCTCGTGAACGGAACCATAAACGTGGAGTCATATCCCGCACTCAACCTTGGCACAACGAACGACATACGCTCAAGCAGAAAGGGGCAATCGATATAGTTTCCCAGAAGATTCTTCAAAAATTTCCTGCAGATACCGTCTCTCCTGGCGCTCAAAGGCAGCATAGAGTGTCGTTTATAAATAATACGAATAGTAGAGGTCCAAGGTTTGAACCTTGAGGAACGCCGGAAGACAGAACAAAGTGATCAGAAACATATCCGTTGTTGACAACATAACACCGTCTATGACTTAGGTAAGAACGGAGTAGTTTTAGGGAAGAAGAATTTCGCGATTAAGTGAATCGAACGCCTTTGACAAGTCCGTACAAAATACATTAATCCTTCCTCCCCTGTTAAGCACCTCTCTCACATACTGAGTCACCGCTGCCAAATTGGTAACAGTTTAGCGTCCAGATACGAAACGATGCTGCTGAGATGAAATGAAGGAACGGGTGTTGTTGAATATGCTAGAGTATAAGACTCTCGTAAACCTTGGCAAATCTGGATATAACAGACATATGTAGGTCTATAGTTGGATAAACACGTGCGATCTTTTTATGTACAGGAACAACTTTCGTTGTCTCCCATTGATCCGGGAAACTATTGTATGAATCGTGTGTTCTTTCCCGTTTTTTCATAGTGTTTAGAGATTTACCGTACTCGCTTAGATCTTGATACAATAAACCGTATTCCAACAGTTCAAAATGCGTGTCGACGTTGCATGTCTTCGCGGGATTGGAAAATATGATCACATATCTCTGCATCTTCCCCCAACTGACTCATTCAATTAAATGTTTTATATTCACAGATATCGTAATATGTGCACCAATAATAAACCTTTTACAAATATTTACGTCACGAAAATCAAACGGAAAATATAATAATAAATCAAAGTTACCACTTAAGAAAGTAGAATAACAAGTGATGATTTATCTTATGTATCTTAAACTTATCCAAATAAGTAGGTATAAATTGAGCTTTCCGGGTGATCATTCATTGATATGTCACAACATTCTATTAATTAAATCGTATTTATATATAACATCGCTTCAAGCAAAAAGCTTTGTGAATACATTAAGTCGAGATGCATTAATTACTTTGATGTTTCTTTTATGTTATTTATAAGATTCTAATCTGCAATTCCTAAAAGGCTACATATCATGTAAACTGAATATTAAGGTTGCTCGATGTAATTTATGGTTGCGCGTGCAAAACTTACATGTATGAAACGAAAAAATCTCTGGAAGCAAACATGAAACCATTACTACAGGATCGTATTATTCCAGCTTTTCGATTAATAAAGGAAGCGTTGGTCTCAAGTATCTCGAATAATAGAGGTTCTACTCTATATGTATATCGGGTGTCACATTATAGCGCCATACTCTATCTTACACCTAAAGAATGCATGGTATAGGGTTACAAAGATCTAAGGTTATAGAAGTTCATATTAAGAAACCCAGAGCCTGGGCGGTGGAACTATACATAGCAAAAATATGTGCAATGAATTGCAAACAGAATTTCAAGAAAAGGTAAATAAACACTATCCTTTATCAACTTTTAATCTAAATACTCTACACCGCACAAATATACAAGTAACTGAATACGCATTCCTAAGGCGAAGTTGTCATCTTCAGCATGAAAACCTTTTAGTTAGGTTTAGTTTAGCTTGAAGATGCCTGAAGAAGACAACTTTGTTGTCTCCAATTTTGGTATATTATACGTCCCGCAGTTCCAAAGAATAGTCAATTTTACTTCCCCTTGTCAGTTCGAATACAATTTTTGATGACCTTAAAATTCCACCGAAAGACTAGTAAATATTGTTTCCATAATAAAATAATAATAATAATAATAATAATAATAATAATAATAATAATAATAATGTCGTGTATTACTCAGGTACACAAAAGAGAGTACATTGGCAAAAGTCAAAAAAAATATAGAAAGATATAAACAGCTTAAATTATAATTCAGCATGGAGAAATTCGTCCAAACTGTAGGGTTACAGTTCACACAAGAGCGTATGCACATTCCTCCGGAATTGTGAAATAAAATTGGCTGATTTTACAGAATTTGGGAGCTTATTATAACATTTTAAACTTTTGTATGATAGATCATTTTCAGATAGGGACGCCGGTGCCTAGGGTAGCAGTAGTCCGATCTATTCCTAGTTACATATTGATGACTGAAATCATTATCGCTAAATAGATCTTCATTCTTAATCAAAAAGTTTAGTAGCTGAGAAATGAAAATACCATATATAGTTAACAGCTTATTGTTTTTAAAAACACCCCTACATGATTCATTATAACCCAAGCCATACATAATACGAATGATTCTCTTCTGCATTATAAAGACACGCGTAAGGCAGCTACTACCACCCCAAACACTGACCCCATACGCAAGGTGAGGATAGCAGCATCCGAAGTACAGACCACGCAGCACGGGAGGGTCTGCCAGGTCACGCAGCCGACGAAAAGCAAAACACATACTGTTCAGTCTACCACAAATCTTTTGACACTGGTCGTCCCATCTAAGGTGTCTGTCGACTGCTAGCCTCAACAGACAAACGACCTCAACGACAGCGCACTCATTATTACTGAGTTAAGCTAGATGGATATGTTTTACATTTTTGTTGGAAAATAATTACATAAGTTTTAGCGTAGTTTAAGATAAAGCATTCTTAGTTAGCCATTCTTGAATATCCTTAAGATATGAATCGGTGTTATCAGTTACCTCCGCCAACGTATCTCCCGTTATCAGAAAAGTTGTATCATCAGCATAATTTAGTATTAAGCAATTATCGATATTTGGACGTTTGACCGTATAGGTATCGTTAAAATAGATCAAGAATAAAAGTGGTTCCGGTATGCTACCCTATGCTACCTCTATTTAAAGTAAGAGTTTGAGACCTGTGAAAATTGTGCTCTGTGTGCAGAAGAATCGATTGTTGGCGGCCTGAAAGATACGATTCTAACCAAGCAAGAGCAGCACCTCTTACACCATAATTCTTTAATTTTATCAAAAGTCGCCTACGGTCTATACTATCAAACGCCTTAGATAGATCCAACAGTATACTACAGGCGACATGTTTCTGCTCCAAAGCCAACAATACTGTGGATGTTGATGTCCATCCAGTATATTATATTTAGCAACAAAGCCATACAATCTCGTATACACAACTTTTTCAAATATCTTTGAAAAACTAGTTAAAACACTGATTGGCCTGTAATTAATCAAATCACTAGGGCAACTCTTCTTGTAAAAGGGGATCACGAGTGCATGTTTTAACGATTAAGGAAAGCAGTCAGCCTGGAGACTCATTGAACGAGACATAATGGTTCCGCATAAACATCAACACAACTCTTACGAAATTTAAAGGGATGTTATCTACTCCAGACGATCTGGAGCTGCTCAGGTCCTTGATAATAGATTTTAGCTCATTTGTACAAACCGGAAAAAGGTATAAAGAAAAGTTATTTTTATTTAAATGTATGTCCATTGTATCAGCCGTATGAGATATGTTGTAATTAGCAAACAGTTTGTTGAAATCATCAGCAAGCTGCTCCAGATCGTCAGTTGCAGGCAGTTTGGAAGTGTTGTTCCTACCTAAGTGACTGTTTAACATCCGCCACATATCCGTATTTTTGTTAGTTGAATTCATCAATAGATTATTATATCTATTGCGTCTGTGAATTGTGAGACTATTATCGTATAATTTTTTTTTGATAGGTATAGGTAAGTTTGTTGACAGTGTCACTAATAGACATATTTTGCAAAGTAGAGACAATATTTCTTAATTCTAATAAGTCTTCCGGGACATTACGTTTGGTGGAAGATGATATTAGCACACCTTTTATAGGAAAGAATGCGTTAAAGTATCTACAAAATTTGTTAATAAACACAAGAGAAGTTTTCGTTTACACTGTAATGTTCACTAAATATTTCTTCCCAAATTTCATTGGCAATTGAAGTTTTAAATTCAGAAATGTTTTTGTCACTGAACACACGAATCTTTTTTTACGATTGTTTAAGGTTTTACTTTCGAATACCACTTCGGCGATGATAGCTTTATGATCGGAGAAGTTTGTGTTGATTGTAGACACGGCATCAATTTCTAAACATCTTTTATCACTGTGTACGATAAAAATGTTGTCTAAGCATCTCGAGCCTCTTGTAGGTTCCACCACCATAGTACTTACTCCAAAGGATGTCTGAATGTTTTTCAGTTGTTTGTGTTGAACATTATCTGTTAGGAAGTCTACGTTGAGGTCGCTCTGTATACGCTAACAAGAATAAATTGGTTACTTCCATGATAGAGCTTAAGACTACATGACCTATTGTTGTAAATTTACAGCATTTCTATATCTAATATTACAGTTTTACCATTCCAGTATCAACATATTTTTTACAGTATTTATACGCTACAATATCGAATTATCACATCGTGCATATTTAACTGCTCATAGCTTGGTTTATTTACTAATCCAAACTAATTTATAGCATAATCATTGCTTTACAAGATCAAATGTTGCGTATTAACGATTTATGGCATAGATTGCTAACTATTGCATTTACTGCCGATTAAAAATTAAAATTACGTATTATATTATGTCTTTTGCGCTTGCATTTCTATTTATGTCCCATTTCTCGTACTAACTAACGCAATCTACATAGGTAATTACGACACCGTTCGTCATTTGCCAAGGCTTTACAGACTAACACAATTTCTAACGAAGCTACATCTTGCATTACCGTGTCTAATATGCCGTCAGTACTTCATTAAATATACGCCCTCTGTAACTACGTTTTCCATACTTCACCGTGCGATGGGTTTTAGTTTGTATGATTCAATAATTGCGACTGCGAGACGGAAAATAACTGGCCGAACAGGTTCAAAATCAAATACAATAATAATTTGCCTAAAATCACCATCGATTATTATGCAGGGAAAGAAAAGCGACACAGACGTCCCGCAAACGGCGTGCAGGGAGAACATAAATATTTAAATACATAATGCGGCCGCGCATATTGTTGTGTCAGCTCGGTATTTCGCAAATACTAAAAAGTGTTATTAGCTGCAATAAAAGTTACCGATAAATAAAGCTGCCGCCGGATTATCGGCCGTATAATTACAAGGCTCAAGGATTTCCATTATGGATGGCATCCGTGAAATTTATCACCTTTACTCGACATACAGGACGCTATCTCTTGATGGCTATTGTTTTGTGCAAGGCAGTGAGAGGTGGAAAAAATTATATTGTCAGTCCATTAATGTCAAAACAAAACTACTGTTACTACCTCGAGGTGTCGTCAACGAGGTTTATAGAAGTAATAGATCGAACTGGTGAAGGTTTTACAACCATCTATCTAAGAACTGCTTTTGTATGGATGAATAACATGATTTTCCTTTGTTTTCTAGATTTTTTTGCTATTATGTTGCCCATGTTCCTTTCGGTCTTCCTCTCTTTCTTCGTATCCGGATTTTTGCTTCCCATATTTTTTTTACTTGGCTTCCGTTATCCATTTTTTGCAAATATCCCCACCAACTCAATTGCCTAAACTCTATAAATTCCAAGACTGACTCACCTGACCCCCTGACCTCCCTTGACTCCCTGAGCTTTTCTTATACCCTCATTTCTAACCTTGTGATTTCTCGTTAATCCTTTCTTCTCTTCTTCTTAAGTATCTCATCTCTGCCGTCTGTATCTTGCTCTTTTGCCCTGCTGTCAATGTCCATGATTCCCATCTAAATATGAGTATTGGTTTATACATCGTTTTATATACGTTCAATTTGGTTTTTTCAGATCCCTCTCTCTTATTTATGACAGTCCTATTTATGGAATAGGATGTTTTCATTGCCTTTCATATGCGTTTATTAATTTCTATTTCTTGTTGTGCTGTATTTTCTATTGTTACTCCTAAATATTCTATTTGGTGTACCTGTTCTATTTTTTCGCCGTTTATATATATATATATTTATATTTTCTCTTTCTTCTCCTACTATCACTTTTATGTTATTTGTATTTATCTTCATTGCATTTTCTTCTAAGTCTTCCTTCCATACTTGCAAATTATTCTGCAAGTCATTTCAATTTCCTGCCATGATCACCACATCGGCATTCGGATATTTGTATCTTCTGTAAATTATTATACCCCACCTGTAGACATTTAACCCATTGAGGGCATTTTTTAATAACTTCATCCATAAACAGTGTGAAAAGCACTGGGCTCATTCCTCCTCCCTGTCTTAATCCCTCATTTGTAACAAATTCTTCTGTTTTCATATTCTTCGTTATAACGTAGTTCACCGTGTTCTTGTACAGGCATTTTATGTTTCTCCTGAGTTTGTTTGGAATATTTCTTTCCTCTAGTACGTCCCCTACTTTTTGTCTTGTTACTAGATCGAACGCTTTTTCTAAATCAATCAATGCGAAGCATGTTTTTCTCTTGTGCTTAGAGTTTTGCTTATAATCTCTTTAATGGTGAAAATGTGGTCTTGTATACTTCGTCCTTTTGTAAAACCACTTTGCGACTCCGTTAAAGATGCATCTATTATTTTAGTCAGTCTTTGAGTTAGTATTTGCTCATATAATTTCAGTGCATTACTTAGTATCATTATCCCTCTATAATTGTTGCAGTTTTTCTTGTTCCAATTTCAAGTAGTGTTTTGTGTGGTGCAGATCTCGCCTAATATTATTTTCCTTCAGAGATTCTCCTGAAGATGGCAAGTTAGTTGCCGAAATACGTATCTGGAGTTCTTCACTTATCAAGGTGGTAAGCGTATTTCTATTTTTACTATTTTAAGCCGCTGGATCCTATTCTTTATACCAATATTGTAGATTCCCTTATTCTTTCCTCCATACGTTGGACAATGTTTTAGATGAATATAATGAAAAATTCCATCAAAATAGCTACATTTTTGCACTTTATAGGCATTATTAGGTATATTCTTCAGCAATTTTTGCATCTATGTGGCGCAAAACATGTATGCAACATAGAACCCTGTAACTCTAAACCAGTGATATACTGTATGACGGCATGACAGTAACCTAGCTTACCATAGAAATTTCTTTTAACGTTCAAGATTATTTGAGTTTAAATATTTTTAATAGAATTAAGAATATTGGTTCATGGTTTTTAGATAATGCCGGATTTGTTATTTGCAATTGAAAGTGGTTAAGAGACAAATTCAGTGGTGTAATAGGCTAGGGAATCCATGCATAACTACATGTAAAACCATACAATGTATGTAATAAGCCTATTACCGCTTATTCGTAGGTATTTCCTACGGCAGTGCTCATACAACACTAAAAAAGAAATTGAAATGCATCCCTACAAAGTTTCAATTTCTCAACACGTACCTGTCCAAGATTTTGAGACCAGACGAAGCTTGGTTTCACCTATCTAGTTATGTTAATGCTCAAAATTATCGTACGTGGTCGACAGAAAAAAGTTGTTGTAAGCGACCTTCATCCTATCAGGGTTGGTGTTGGGTTGCGATGTCTAGAAGACAGATTATAAGGACATTTTTTTTCACGGTACTATAAATGTAGTGTCATAAGGAACAAATTCTAACGTCATTTCTTAATAGCTTGCATGATGGTGAAATTGCTTGTTAACTCGTCGTTCCACCTGCACGGGTTACAATAAATTATTTACAACAATTTTATGACGATAGATTAATTAGTGTAGATCGATGGCCAGCCTGATTTGACACCTCTAGGTTTCTTTCTTTTTGGGTATTTAAGAAACTATGTACACCCATAACAGACATAATTTGAATGAATTGTAAGCAGCAATTCTTGAAGAAATAAATAATATACCAGTTGAATGATGCAAAATGTATTCGACAATTTGAGAACACGGACAAACCTGTGTCCCGAGACTGATGGTGGACATTTCGAACATTGATTGGGAAAGTGTTTTTTTTAATATTCAATAAATTGAACTGCATTGAGTGCATTGTAACATGATTTTAATAAACAATATAATTATGTTAATTTTTATTACCATTTGTTTGCTCCATGTATAAACATTCAACACAACCCATAAAACAACTGCATAGTGGTGCCAACATAAATTTGCTATTGCTAACGTCACACAGTTGACATTGATCACCCGTTATATCACACACATATACCATAGATTAGCTTTTTAATGTAAAAAAACGTTTATTTATTTATTAGAACCAGTGAATATGTGAACAGTGAACCATGAAGTAAGTGTATGTATCAAAACGATTAATGTCAATTACAATATGTGTTGGTAAAAGTGCGACATAACTAATATGTTCGCATTTGTCCATTGCGCATACTAACACACAAGCAGGAATTTCAAAACTTAGTGCATACATAGTCTAGGCACCGCATATACCCTTACATACATACAAATATCGAGCACTTTCGAACTGTTTCAATGGCTTGATTAATATTTCAGTCGAGCTGCATGAACTTGAATAATGGCAGAGACAGCGGCGAGGAATTCGATTAATGTGTACAGGCGTAATAGAACGTAATGGAACAACATACGCCCGCTAGACAAAGTGTACTGTCATAAATTTATGCGGTTAACCTCTCTGGGTTACATCATAAATATTTTTCTATTAACTTAATGTCGACCGCTCAAATGTTACAAAATAAATTGAATTATTGTCAAGGGAATATACTTCTTTTTAAAGCATATCTATTGAACTATGCAGTAGCTAAAGAAGTGTTATTGGATAATAAAAGAAATAATAGGCCTTTCTTCATGTAAAATTGTATTTAAAGTCCTTTTTTTTTTTTAATTGTTATTGTATAGAAACCCTGTTGTGTATTTTATAATGTCTGATGTAAATGAGCTCAATTTTCTTTTTAATTTCCAAAAAGATATCAGGTTTATTTCTGGCCGCTCAACGATTAGTAATTTAACATCTATTACTGATTTTAGTGGACAACTTGACGTGATTTACACTGATCTGTCAAAAGCCTTCGATATTAATGACTACGGTTCATTAGTTTCGAGCATTGCATCTTTTGGTCTTCCACCAACATTTACGAAGTTGGTAAAATTTTATCTCTACCATTTATCTTTATATCGGCCATGTATGTACCACCATTGTGATGAGTAGAGTTACTCAATAAATTCTCCATTGTCATCTTGTAAATTATCCACTTTTCTTACCTTTTCTTAACTTATATTATATTCTATTATAACTACAGTCGCTAAATTGATCACTCTGAAAGTGAAATTAATGAATTTATTAATACCAGCATGTGTGTGCGATGCGTTCAATTGTTGTAACAAGGGCATTCCTGGTTGAGGACATGTGCTCCGTAAGACCGGTTACCGACGATAAACGACGCTACAACCTTAACGTAACCGGGCTGGGAAGGTCTGGAAAGCTTTTCTTCCATATCTGAGCGGCTTTCGCCGTCTCATTTAGTCCGGTTCAATTAAACGCGATGCACTTATTTAGATGCCAACACATCTATGCTAGTCAGCTTTTTATGTATGTATTGTATACATGTCTACTAAATACAGTGCTTTCATATAGTAAATATTAAGTTAAACTCGATAAAATCATTACTTCGTTATGATGATTTTGACTTTTTATCATTAAACAACTCAAACACTAATACTTCTCAAATACTACGAATTTGTCACTTAAATTTCAGTACATTCGGTACAAGATTTTTTTGATCTAAGAGATCTCGCTATGAAATAGGACTAACATGGTTGAAGTTACTAACCGAAGGGTTGTGTTAATGTTGTATTATAGTTGATGATATCAGAAACTACAAATTAGTTTTCTACCGAGGGACCCCACATTCATCAAAATTTGTAGTTTCTGAAAATGATCAACTGCCCGCGTGCGATGCACTCTTGCACACCCGCTTACGATCACACACGTCAAGATTCCGATGAACCCGAAGACCGTAATAGAGATCGATAATATAGTTACTGATCTAGCTCGGAGAGTCGCGCAGATATTCGATCAGCGTATATAGTGATTCCAAGAACGGGTTAACACTGATGTAACATGAGAAGAATCAAAAATGCCAAAAATAATCAACAAAAAAAAGCCATTATAGGTCCACGGTCTGTTGTAAAAGTCAGTATACAATACAAAGGTAATGAAAGGGCTGATCTGTGTCCCCTAGATGGCGCGTCTCTTGACTCATATAACGATTTGGACGGTTTGCAATAAGGTTTGCGACGCATCAGTGATGAAAATGGGTTTAGCATTCGTAAGGGCCCTGATACTTCTGATAAGCAGAATCTTGAGTCCGTCCTTAATGCTTGCTTTTTATTGCATTTGCTTGGTATGGTGATTCTTACAATAGACCACATCATTAGGCACTTGTTGGACTAATCTTTATGGGAATTTACATAAAATTCTCTAGATTACCTTTTAATTGCGGTGGTATTCAAACTCTAAATTTCTATTTTTCTCCTCTGAAAAAACGTAAATTTTGAGTTGTCTTATACATACGAGGGATGTTACATAAGGTACATTTGTGAATTACAGACAGACTATTTTATTTACAGAAACCAAACACACTAAGTAAAAGCGTCAACTGTTAGCTACTTTTCAACATTATCGCCGCCAATGTTAAGCCACTTATCCCAGCGAGGCATAAGCTTCTGTAAACTCTCTTCGTAAAAGGTGCGATCCAAATTTATAAATATACTGCCGTACCTCCTCTTGAACTTCGTCGTAGTCTTCAAACCTTTTACGTTTTTTTTAACAAGTTTTTCTATAGAATTTTTCCACTATTTTATGAAAGCACTATATGTGAACACTACAGAAATATAATATGCGTAGAGTAGATACTAGCAATGGCACATACTCTGTGTACATTACGTCTTAAATTTAATTGGACGGATTGAATCATTTGAGAGAGGAGTTCAAGAGTTCGATAGCACCAGACGTTGAGACTGCAGCATCTGTACGCGTCTAAATAAATTACCCCTTTATTTATGTCTTCATTAACGCCGTTGAAATAATAGAAATCTTAGACGGTAGCTATTTGATGGAGTAAGCATTAAACAGACTGCATGACTTCATTCCGTAAATGGAGGGAAAAGGCAACTGGAAATTTCCTGTTGTCGATTTCATTAGAGATAGATACTTTAGTCAAAATTTGGGTTGTTACTGTTCTGTCTTGTTAAATCATATTTTCTCTCTTTGGAAATAAGATGACTTAACAAGTTTTTAACACTTAACTGGTACTACTAGATGATCGATGCATCGACGAAGAAATGAAAAAGTTTAAGCAGCATCACCTAATATGGCTGCCGATTCGTGGAATCATTATCTAAATTTAGTTGAAAGCAGAGCTTCTTATTGCTTTTCCCACAATTATATGCCGTGAAAATGATCTCAAAGAACATAAATATATTTTCTGATTAAATTGAATTAATAAGCCTCATTCCGCAATTTGAACCTAACATTTAAAATATGTATTTCATACACTACTTCACTACTCAACGAAAACCAATTCCAGACTAAATATCTAAAAGGTTTAAACTATAAATGTAATATTGCAAAAGGGTAACAATGCAAAAATTATAACAAAAGGAGATATATTAAACTAATAAATTTGTAATGAATACCAGTATTAAAACATAAATATTCTCTTGAAAAAATTATTGAAAAATATCAACAAAATAGGCATTCGTAATTCTGAGTATACGATTCATGTGAGCATTTTTAAAAACGTTTGTTTGTAGTGACCTCTTCAAAGAAAGTAACACAATAACGTGCAGATGAACGTAGAGCATGAAAATCAATGAGTGACAGGGGTTGAGGTGAATCATTAAATCCATCAATTAACTTATAAGCAAAGCGGGTGGCACGAATCTCACATCGTCTAGTCAAAGGTTGCATATTGGGTCTTTCTAGTACACTGTTACAGTTGATGCCCCCAGGACGATAAATGCCATCCATTTCGAAAGGCAAACACTTTAGGAATTTACGCTGAACTCCTTCATGTCGTAGACAGCAAGGACACCAAACAGGCGACGCATATTCCAGGGAACTGATTATGAAAGCAAACTATAAGGTTTTTATGCCGTAGAAGTCTCTGAAATATCGTGACGATCTCATAATAAATCCCAAATTTCTCATCACCCGTGAAGAAAGCTTTCCGATATGTGTTACAAAATCAAGTTGTTCGTCCAACTGAATTTCTGATGGTTTATCGATTTTATAATAATTTCGCCATTGATGGTGTAGGATGAGTTGACTAAAGAATGTCTGGGAGAATATGAAATAGAGCAGCATTTTTTTACATTAACTTTAAGTGAATACCCAAGACACAAATCCATCAGAACTTTCAAATTGTGTTGAAGATACTCGTTGAATCGATTACTCCGTATATCTTTATATCATCCGCATAAACTAATACATGGCATTCAGAATTTCGAGAGTATTAAGTGTATCATATAAGAGCGATTTCCCTGTTGTTACCTGATGTTACACAAAGTCAGTGCTTCTAAACGTAGCGTGATCTATACAGCACACAACCCAACACGACAGAGATTACATAACAAAATTATCTCTGATGTTGCTAGGGGGTTTAGAGAAAATGCAGAAAGACAAAATGGAACTATGATGAAACAAATAAAAACTATGAATATTTTTATATGTAGAGTCGTGAATATGAAACAAAAAAACACAAGTTGGAAACCACAAAATGTATACTGCAATGTTACAAACTTGTAATTAAATTTAATAATTTAGTGAATTTTAATAATTATAATAACAATTTGGATTCTTTTTATTTATGTCAAGTTGACACAAGCTAGGCCACTTCTGAATGACAATTAACTGACACTTGCTAATTTAATTATAATGATTTAACCGAAAAATTGTAATCTTTTTATAATGTCGAAAATCTTAAAGGTCTATTTGAAAATATAATCTAGGAACCCCTTCTTTTGCACTCGCTTTCTTAAGATCCATTTTTTAAAATTCACTCACAGACTTTACTTTCCTGACTTTTCTAACTTTTAAATTTGTTTATTCTTATTTAATTCGTTGCTCACGTTGCCATTTCAAATATCCCAGTCATCATTACCACGACAATCTGTTATTATGTACTGTACCACCACGTAATTGCTATGTCGACAGTTTCCAAACTATACTAACAACATACGGCCGTCTTCATCATCCTCCGGACTCTATAGTGGCAACTTGAGCTCGGTAAATTCCACTGGCGCTTCGTTCTTTGTCTGGTAAATCCGCGGTGTAGCGTATAAAATTTCTCCAAACCCTTCTGTTGTGTGTGTTGTGTAATGTGTAATGTTTTATGTTAATTTATATATATATATATAAATTATATATATAATCTTTAATATATAATTTTTGACCTTTGTACCCGAAGGTGTAAGGTATTTCAGTTTCAGTTTCTGGTTAACTTGTGTGCACAAACTTTGCCCATTCCTTTCTACTTCGTGTCATTCTTGGCTTCTATCCATGACTTGTCTCTTCTACCCATGATCCACCTCATCATTCCAGGTCTTCCTTTACCTTCCCTTTCCTCTTTTGCTTTGCACCTTCGTTTCCCATATCAATCTAGCTGGTCGCTTCTCGCTACAAAAACAAAAAGAAAGTATTCTTTGATTTAGTAACATTTTTTATTCTCGTATTACCCTTACTCTCTACAAAACAGAGACCGCCTTTACCGATTAACCCTCGGATATGAACGGAAACTCTAATATTTAATTCAAATACCAATCCTATTGGTGGCAGTCCTGTGCGTGTTTAATTATCCCTGATGACAAACAATTTGATGGTAGCGACAGCGTCCCTGGCACACGAATCTAGTACGATAACAATGAATTTTGGAATCACCGCAAGATGCTGTAAAAGATCACGGCAATCCATACTTATGAGTATCAAGGTGATAAAGAATTGTTCCCATTCATAGCAGGGTGTCGAATCAAATAACGCCTTGCCTAGCATTTAATTTAGTTTTGCAGCTGCTGCAGTGAGGCACTGCCTATCAAAGAACTAATGCATCGCGGGAAGTTTTAAATTGCGACAATTCAAAATCCTGTGAAGTGCTTTGTCACGTTCGTTTTCTATTCGGCTTTCAACTGCTTATTGATCATTGTACGGACATTCCTTCATATAAGCATAGAAAATGTACTAAATATATAGGACTTATATAGGAATATATAGGTACTTTTGTAAGACGAAGGCCCAAAATATACTAAAAAAGTATAACAGAACAGTCACTGGCAACACTGAGCATCTTTCGATTTCACAAATTCACATATCTAGTAGGGATGGTATAAATGATTTTCACATAACCGCAACGTGATTTTTCAATCACCGTGATTCTAAACAGTTATCGGTGATTACCGCTTGCCAATATCCGAATATGTTTGGTTATTATGGGTCTCAGCGCTTTCGATATGCCATGCATATATAACTTATAACTAAAGAAACGAAATTTGGGCTGCGCATCACAAACGTAGTTATGGCGCGGTCTGCAAACTTGCTTGATTCTCAGTAATAAATTATGTTGGGGGCGGTACGTATTCCTTTTGATGTATAGATTTTTATTACGCACTGCTGTATGTACGCATAATAATGTTGCAGATAGGTGGGTCGTTCGAAAAAACGACGACTAAGCAAATAAGTTAATAAGTGAATATGCGGATTTAATTCACGATTGCGCAAAAATGGAATTTAGTTTGCGATATATGTATATCCAATGTACTGGACGAAAACAGACTGTAAAAGACACGTGAACAACGCATAGCACAAATACTTTTTTCTTCCTCGTCAATTGAAGCGCGGTCACTTTGGATACGGTCTCTCTTCAAGTTTTCGTAATATTTTACTTATAGTTGATTGAACTATGGACAGACAACCTGCGTATCCCACACTGAATAAGTGACATACTTCTTTTGAACAAATTTTATAACCGGCACCAACCATCATTAATATTTCAATTATCTAGCCTTCATTTAGATACATTTTGTTATGTTTTAAAAATGAAAAACTCTTTCATATAAATGCAAGGTTGATTAGTAAAAAGAATGCACAATATGCAATACGCATTTTCGCGAAAATAAAATTTCTTCGATTTTATGAATTTTATTCTATACTTCACGACGTCACTGTAGGTATATGTAGATGCATATTCATGCTGTATATAGTATATTGGTAGCAAATTTTTACATAGAGTCAAATTGAAATGTAAAATGCAGTTAAGTTATAATAATCATAAAATTAGCTTTTTCCCGAAAATTCACTACAAATACAGTCCACTTACACATCATAATTTCTTAAAATCCTTACATAATATGCTGTTTAGTCTACATCATCAACTTACCATATACATAATAGGAACACATATAGCTCGAGTGCATAGAACCCCATTACGAGTCGCAATTAATAATGAGGCTGTCCAAATCGTCGTTCCTGCAATTAAATACCAACCGCAATGGCTGTAATGGTTTATTTTTCGCGTGTGGAATGCGCTTGTCTTAATTCGGGCCGGCGTAAAATTCGAACATTCTGAGAAGCACACAGAGATGGGCTGAAGTGCAGTTAATATGCATAAGTATATTATATAAGACGACACTCTCTATAAAACTGATATATGCAGGAAAATGCATTTGAGTTTCTACGATACGTTTAGTTTTGCTAAAGTTGTGGCGATTAGTTGTCACGACGAGCAACTAAACCAACAAAGATAGGATGTAGTTGTTTACACTGATCTTTTCAACGCATTCAAAACAATAGAATTACGATAATGGCGTACGTGATAGAATACTTGTACTTTTAGTTAGTGGATATTTACATCGATATACCCATTATATTATATTACAGTATTTCTTGGAAACGCTATGGAAATAATAAATAATTTATAGATAAATATGTATATTTTTATAACAACAATCAATGACAAGTAATGTTTCATCATCGTTTTCTTATATATTTGTTATTAACTGTCTAAATTTCCTATACATCACCGTTTTCTACATAAAACCGACTTGAAAAATAGAAAACCAAAAAAATGGGGTACTTGCTAACTTTTTCCGAAAATAATTCGCGTCATCCTTGGGACTATGTAATATACTTCAAATTGAATTCTACAAAAAGGAAGAAATCTGTTATAGTTTCTGGGATATTTACAAAAATTTAAAAATCAAAATCTTTGCGGGGGCTGTACCCTCGCATAGGTTGCCATTTAAAAACAAATGTGGATAGCATCATAAATTCAACAAATATTATCGCATAAAGTAGCGTCTACTAAAATATGCGCATTGTGTAAGATTATTATACGTGTTGGAGCATTTTTACAAAAAAAAATCCCTTTGATTTTATGAATTTTATTCCATACTTTACGACTCGGCTGTATACATATGTGCGCTGTGGAGAATGCGATATTGGTAGAGTATTTGGGTGTGTGCACATGCGAATTTACACTCGCATTAAAACCATAGAAAGCGCTTAATGGCAGCTGTGTTTAATGTAAGCCATCAGTGTTAATTGCACGTTGTAATAGGCTGTGGGCTTTCCTGTCGCCTTAATTGCCTACCAATATACAAACGGGTTAATTGTAATATTTGTCGTTGTACGTACGATAATGAAACATGTCAGGGCCTGACTTGATAAACATCAAAAACTAATTAAAATAAAATCAACGACCCAACGCCTATGTCCTTACAATCCCAACAATTTTCCTTATGGGATAAGGTTCGTATTTGCTTTTTGTAATTAAAGAAACGTTTGCGATAAGTTCATTAAATAAGAGTTAAATAAGAGTGCCCTAGTTATGCATAAGGGAGGTCACCAAGGTTCTATATCAAGTGATAAAATCCAGTAGCAATATGGAGCAGTTCATCATTAAAGAATCATCCTGACAATTTAATTAAATAGGTCAGAATCCATCAAAATTTTTATTTTTGCACAGATATTTAGAGATATGTGACTATTTATTTACATTGTTGGTATCAGCCTAGCTGCAATTACGATTTATACAATTCCAAACGACGTTTTAAATTTATTCTTTGTACAATTAGATTTTATTCTGGAATATGTTGATATCGGTTCGGTCCAGAATACGACCATTCAATGCGCAGGTAGATGGAAAGGGTCTGGTTGTACGATTAAGGGACATAATAAAACACTTATTAACATTTAACGATAAATTATTCTAATTACACCAGTCCGCAATAACGTGAAGACTTCTTTGCAATAGTGAAACCTCGTGGCCGATATCAACACTGGTGAATACTTTAAGGTCATCGGCATAACTCAGGGCACGGCATGGAAGAGAAGTTGGTAAATCATTTATAAACAATATGAATAATAAAGGTACTAGATTTGATTCCTGGGAAACACCAGAACTGGACAAAAACTCATTAGAGATAAAGTCATTATAAAACACGTAGTTTACGCGATCAGGCAAACATGATGACATGAGTTTCAGAAGGCAGGGAGCCAAGCCAAAGGAATATAATTTATTCAGCAATATTCTGTGGTCTACCCGATCAAATGCCCGAGAGAAGTCGGTGTAAATTGTATGGACCTGCCCATGGTCATCGACAATCTGACATGCACATTGTAGAAAACTGATAAGGTTGGTAAAAGTAGAACGTCCCGCAAAGAAAACATGTTGATAAGGTAAAAGGTAACAGCGAACGTTATTAAGAATACAGTCGTATATATCATGCTTTTGAAAAACTGAAAAGAATTGCGATTGGTCAATAATTAGACATCAGACGCTTATCTCCCTTTTTGAATACGGGAACTATTCCAGCATACTTCCAGCGGGTAGAAAAGACACTGGTTGCTATCGAGAGATTAATCAATTTTCTTAAGAGAGTCGTTAGAGCCACCCGAGCATCTTTGACAAACACACAGGGTACCTGATCGTCACCAGAAGTGCGCTTACTAGGAAATAATGACATAATTTTTATTTGGAATGAATCAGTAACCGGATTCAACTTAAATGACGGAAGATCCAGAAATGATTGTAGTGTAGTAGTTTGTGTCTAAGAAGCAAAGACATCTGAAAATATTTTGCTAAAAGTATTGATTCTCAAAGAAAAATATATAGTGTAATATATAGCGCTAATCATACAACGTACTTAGCACAGTACCAGGAAGGCACATTCTTATCTTCTGTTGATCGCCATTCATAATATTATTGTTGCGCAAGGATTACGTATTTAATGAAATGATTTATTTAACAATACTTACGTATACATACATATCTCACTATTACACTAACATGCTCTTCATTTAAGCCCTAAGAAGAATTTCATTTTAATCGACTTACAGCGAAGATTATGTTTGAGGAGGTAATCATTCTACTTATGCACATAATATTATATATATATATATATATATATTTACTCGTGTCTTCGTACACATACGCATTCGTGCAATCCCAATTCTTACAAGTATTCCTTATATAGAGCTTTAATAGATCAAACACACGAGAAAATAGACACGTCACGAAACAGATAGACGGAGGAATAGTTTCAGATTTATACGGACGCTTCTCCGAGCCTTGCCCACGTAATTTACGATCACAATCGATTAATTAGAATCGTTCTCTATATAAGGAGGGTTGTTATTTATATAACAGTGCAGGTATGTTTACGTATAGGAAAGATGTTATAAAACTTTTGGCGAAACACACCTAGGCATCTGCCGCGTCGAAACATCGAAGTCAGGATGGATAATATATTTCGTGTATACCGCTGATTATTACCGGTTGCGGTCGGGTATGTTTTCCGAGAATCCTGGAGTGGTTAATTCAAGAAGTGCACGGTGGTCTAGTAGCTAAGTTTGAAGGCGGACAGCGCTCGCGGATAATCGTAAATTATTGTTAGTTAACGCTGAGGGTTTATACAATAGAGTAGAGAACAGGTTTCCTCAAATCATTAGACGTCTATGAAAATGAAAAAAATAACAATGTATTATTAACATATATTTCAAACAAGCATATGACAGAATAAGTAGGAGCGAAAAGTAAAAAGGAATCTTATAACTGAAGATTCCAAGAAAATGAATAAAGTTGGTGAAAATGACTAGACAATACAAAGAATATAATATCATGGAATGGAGGCAAATCAAGAGAATTTGAAGTAAGAAGAGGGTTAAGACAAGGAGATCCTCTATCAACGACACTCTTCAACCTGATATTAGAAACAATAATAAGGAATAGCAAAATAAAGACCACGGGAACCAGATTTAATAATGAACACCAGGTTATGGGCTTCGCAGAGGACCTAACAATAATCACAAAATTCAAAATATGAACTAAGGAAAATTACAAACCGACTAGAACAGGAGGCAAGCAAATTTGATCTGGAAATAAATCCAAATAAAACGAACTATATGGTTATGAGAAAAACAGAAAAAAACTCTTAGGGGGAGAAGATAACCGGGTGGTGAACGCAAAAAGCAACAAAAAATATATTTTCGAGAGAGTAAGTAAATTTGTCTACTTGGGAGTTAATATTGAAGAAAATGGGCGTGAAGAACAAAAAATCCAGAGAAGAATTGCGAAAGGAAACCGTAAATACGGAAGCTTGAAGAGTCTCATGAAATCAAAATATGTGTCAAAAAAAGCATAAGAGAGGAACTACAAAGCAGTCATAGAAATGGAAGAAGCATATGAAATCCCCAGTAATGTAACGTTTGCCAAACCCCAAAGAATCAGATGGCTGGGGCATGTAGAAAGACTAAGCAGAGAAAGGTTTCACAGAAAACTAATGGGGAAAAGGAGAAAGAGGGAGACCAAGAGAGAGATGGATGAATAAAGTGGAAGATCTAAAGAAATGAAAATAGGAAATTGGAGAGTGTTTTGGATCGTTATGGTGCTGGAATATAAACCTCAGAGGCATATCCCAGTGTTCTCATACGGCAACATAAGATCCTGTAATATACCCCGATAATGATAAAGATCCGTGATGCCTTGTATGCAGTGCAGAGCCCCATACCATATGCGGAAAAATATCTCCAAAGCATAACACTGCCGTATTCGCCTTATGGCGTCTGATTTAAATAGATTAAATTTGCTATCGTCACTGGAAAGCACTTTTTCCCAATCATTTTCCGTCCACGTAATATGCTGTCTAGCAAATTCTAGTCGCGCGTTTCTATTTTTCTTACTAATAAGCGGTTTCTTTGCCGGTCTTCGTGAAAATAATCAAGCTTCTACTAATGTTCTTTGCATGGTTCTGCTACTATCAATTAAATTATGAATATCAGACTTTATTTGCGGTACAGACTTCCATGGATCTTTTCTACTAGTACGCACTATTAGTCTATAAGTAATAAAGGACGTTTTCCTAGGACGCCCGGGCTTAGAAATAGTTCCTGTGTCCCCTATCATTGTAGTTTTTTATTATTTTCGATACGTTGTAACGTTTTATTTCAAATCTTCTCGCAATATCTCTCTGTCTTTCATTTCTCAAATATGCAGTAATTACTTTTGCCTTTAATTCAGTTGTTATTTGAATACCTTTTGTCGTGCTTCTTTTAGCTAGAAACAATTATTGATACTCTTTACAGCACTGTCAAATTGTAAAATGAATAAAATTTTATATAAACTATGAATGTTGCTCTACTTGTGTCGCCTTCAAAATGAACTAATATTGAATTAATTCTTATAATTAACACATGTTGTGTATTTTTACCTGATATTCCAGCTGGGTAAATATGATAAGGCATCTTTGTGGTATTTGCGGTTTTTTACAAAAATATTAACAAAGAGTAGTTTGTTGCTTCATTTTTGTCTCATACTGTATATACCTACATATATCTACTTGGAAGTGTTAGGTTCGTAGTCTATTGCATAATCTATATAGATCTGAATGCCACAATTTAGAATCAAGTAAAAATAAAAAATTACCTACTTCATTAAGAAAAACCCTCTTCAAACATAGAGACATCTTTTAAAAATCAACAAACTCAAAGGCTATAGGTACTCATAGTTATGGCTTTCACCAGATAATCATTGGTATTCAATAATGTGACAACAAACTTTTCAAATAAAACCATCAAATAATTATTTTATTTTATACTTATGCTAAGAGACAATAGGCATTTTCTCATTTTACTGCAAATTGAAACACTTTGAAATTTTGCCCATACCATTACAACATCAATGAAAGTTTCTGTATTAACGTCACCCGTTTCATAATTTCCACCTATAAACTTTAACTCAACGACCCATTCTAACGAATCTTAACGATACCCAATTATTCTCTGAAAATTTTAATATAATCAACACTTTCCAAACGAAACAATTACAACTCGTTTGACACCTATTACGTCGCAGTGGAGATTTGGCAATTTCGGCCCCGATCTAGACGATACAACGGCGCATTATACTACGTGCACACCTTTACGACATTACATACGGGCCCTATAACGCTTTATAGCCGAAATAAATAAACCTGTGACATTTATAAACGTGTTTATTGGGATAGTTTTCTTTCGAAATATGCTGTTAGGTTTTAACTATATAATTGGTGCGTGCTAGACAGATGGGTCTACATAGATAGATGATAGATGTATTAGGTTTTTGTTGCCGAGGGTAAACAGATAAACACAGTCGCGGCCATGAAAGACAGCCAGGTTTTATAAATTCTGTATTCTCGGCAGGTAATAATCTACGGAATTTTATTCTACATTTATTTGTATACAACTTACATATCTGCAGTCAATCCGTATAGGTTGGAAAAGGTTCTATGACGATTTGGATCTGTTGTCTGTTTTTATTCTTTATTGTTCCAACAGGATAATGTATTATATAACTTATATATTCATATTTTGCAAGAAGAAGAATCGATCATTATGTTACAAAAGAAGCTCTCAAACAGGCGATGTATCGAGAATGGGGTTTAACGCCAAGTTAGCTTAGGAGGCCTCGATACATTGGAGTGACGTCGTGCTGTCTCGATCGAGGCCTCAGGAAGATAATGCATCCAAGCCTGTATCGATATATTTAAATGTACACAGATGTGCGTGATGTTTTGTTGACTGCACAGCGTTTGAAGTTCCTATGCTTTGTTATTTTTCTACATTTTAAAATTAATATAGATCTTCAAATGCCCCTCTTGGTCTTTTTCATTATAAAATAAAATTAGTTAAGGAAATAAATAAGTTTTATTGAAAAAAGTCATGAGAAGCTATAGGAATTTATGTTTTGAATGACAAGTTTAGAATATGCTACGTTAGTAATTAGAAAATGTACTAACAATAATTTGGCAAGATAATGTTTTTATTTGTGCAGATACCAGGTATGAGTTGACAAAAGTATAAAATAGCACACGTAATTATGCCCTCACATATCACAATAAATATTTAAAAGAATATATGTTTGTTAAATTAATTACAACTCAGGGTTTTAAAAAAGAAAGTCACAGTAACCTACCTTCTCAAAATGATCTGTATTTTACTAATAATTTATTGAACATAATCTCCATTTTCCACAGAAAAAAAAAATTCTAAACATTCTGAACATACAGCACTTGTACACACTATTTTATACAACCAGCAATAAAAACTAAGTAAACAGTGCCTTTTTTATCTTGAACACGTGTCTCAAATTTTTTGACTAAAAAAATATTCCTCCTAATTTAAGAACCATTACTTTCCTTTGTGGTTTTCTACTGAGGATGGCAAGTTAGTTACCGAAATACATATTCAGACTTCTTTACTCAACAATGTGGTAAGGGGTATTTTTATTTTAAATTTATAAAAGGATAGGTCTGTTGTGATCAATTCTTCGTCATGTTATCTTAACATACATATGTATGTAGAACTGGATTTAATATATGAACCCAGTAAGAAATTAAAAAAATTACTTTTTATCCAAATTGTTAATTAAACAGTAGGAGTTAATTCGTTTAAAGATAATTGTATTAGTATTTCTAATATTAGTGTAATTGAAGTACTTCATATATAAAACTAAATAAAAGAAAAGAAATCGTTGTATCATATCTATTACTTTAAATGTCTTTGTTCAACAAGATAATAAAATACAATTGTTCAAGTAAATTATATTTCAGAAGAGAAAATATTCCGGTCAGATCATTCTCTCAAGTAAAAAAGCAATACCCCAGGCGTATGTATAATATGTATGCATTCATTTCGCCTACGGTGTACGGGCGACCAAGCAATCTCGGGAATCCCGAGCCATCTCGCCCCACTACAACGTGTCGCACTGTATCGGGAAAGCCTTGAGCTCGTATCATGCCCGTTAAACCCTAATCTAGAAGCAATTTCTCCTGACAGTTACTTAAAACTTCTGCCTTCTACGCTTGCCAGAATTAATTAAGGATTTGCGCCAAAGGAAAAAGCATCAAATATTAATTTTTATTAATAAAATAAAGTTACCGGTTGTTTCAAACATAACGCAAGAAGAAATTTACGCCCTACAAATCTGATAGGGAAAGAGCCCAGTACACGGAAGGATTCTGTCGATATCCATATGAACAATACTACGTAATAGGCATAAGATTAAATTCGGCAAATTTTCTGAGGTTAAATATCTATAGGAGAAGTCAATCAAGCTTCAGGATTAAATCGCGAAGCAAATAAAGAGAGCACTTGCAAACTACCAAATACCATTTTACGCATCCGGCGATATTATGATCCTTGATAGAAGATTTCCAATTAAGGACAGAGAAATACAATTTCAGAAGCTTTATCAGCTTTCTGAGAAAGTCTCGGATATTTTCAAGAAAAAAGGATGAGAATGAATAATAATGGACTGACCAAAAATATTCTCAGCCTTGCTGTCTCACCTAAAATCTACATGAACTAGCTAATTGAAATCACAAGAGACCTCCAATAAATAAACATCACGAAGGAAATTGTGCAGCGGAGACCTACTTTCGAATACTAATCAACAATCACTAATTTGAGGATAGATACAAAATTAGAACTAACAGAATCTGAACAAAAGGACAAGATAGAATTTGAAAGACGAAGGGATATTGGGAAAAGAAGAAATAAATTAATTACATAAGTTCAACCTCACTCCTCAAAAGATGTTATTGACATCCAAATGCGTTTTGTTTTAGTTTTTATGTAAAGAAATTGACCCTGTTTATCTTTCATCAGCGCGATTGTACGCCGCACAGTTAGTAATGGTGATAGACCGCCTTGAGACGTCTAAAGACATGAAAGGATTTGTTGAGTTATAATCAAAAATATAGTGGGAATTTCATTGTGTTCATTCATCTATAAGTAGTGTAGAGCCAAATAAGAGTATTGTTGCTATCAAATATCTTTCCTAGTGTATTCGATTATGACATTTTTCAGTACGGTAACAAAGTATCTTGTTTTTCAATTAATTGCAAAAAAATAAATACGTTGCATCTTCGAATGAATTAAAATATTTGATACCTTAAATGAACTACATAAACTATATTTCTACAGCATCCAAGACAAATGAGGCTTTTTTTATCAATTTGCATAATAAAGCAATTTAAATTCTAATCGTATCACCAATTCCGACATAATTTAGAGACCCGATTGATTAATTGTTTATTATTGTAATTCAACTTACATAAGCTGTAAGCAGATACTAAGTAATTTATGTCTTCCTTCTGCTACTGGGAATTCATTCAGAATCGTTGTTTACTCATACGATAATAAAAATAGTTTATTGACCAACAGAACATAATTCCGTGTAGAAAGTATAGTTTTAAACTTAAAAAAAATAAGTCCTCATCAACCTCAAATATTGCATACAAAAATGTGTATGTATATGCAATAATTTGCATAAATTGTGCGGGTTCGGATTTAGTGACCCTCTTGCTTAGGTTCTTACTTGGTTGACCGTAAATTTTAGGTGTCCTATAATGGTTTTCATTCAGCGAAGTAAATTACATCTGGTGTGCTGCAAGGTTCCAATCTGTGCCCCATGCTTGTCCTATTGTTCATCAACAATATCTGCAATATTGCCAGATTTTAATCTTGGCTGATGACATTAAGACATCTCTTATATTCACAGGGTGATTGTTGATACTTGATTGGTATATTTCAAAAAGATTAAATTTGAATCTAGCAAAGTGTAAAGCACTTACTCTTACAACGAAAAGGTCAGCGTTTCTATTTAACTACTCCGTTGACAACGAACATTTATTAAAGAGGAGAATTATAAGATGTATAGCAGGTATAGATGGTATGTATAGGTGGTCTTGTAGATCTTACTTTCAAAAATGGAATATTCTTCACTTTGCTGCAATATATATATATTGCTATTGTCTTTATCAGCATCTTGTCGTTTCATTGTTATTGTTCAGATTCGTGAGCCAGGAAACAATCGCTACCATCGAATTGTTAATCATCTGGGTTAATTGAATACGCGCAAGACTGCCACCTATACGATTGTTATTTGAAATTTAACATTAGAGATTCCATTAATATCCGAGGCTCAACCGGTAAAGACGGTCTCTGTTTGGTAGGGACAAGATATGAGAATAAATAATGTTACTAAATCAAAAAATACTTTATTGTTTTATAACTTGTAAATTAACACAAACTATTATACACCATACAACACTACACAACAGAAGGGTTTTGAACTAGTTTTACGCACCACATCACGAATCTACCAGACGAAGAACGACACGCCAGTGGAATTCATCGACTCCAAGTCGCTACCACAGAATCATGAGGGCGCTCAAGAAGGCCGTACCTGCAGTATAGTGGATAAACCGTTCGACAATGCAATTACATCACAGTACAGGACAGTAATAATGGAATTGCCGTGGTGATGATGAGAGGAAGATTGGATGGTTGCGAGAGTAACGGGGAGAAAAAAAAAGAAAACAAATTGAAAATTCTAAAAATCAGAAAAAAGTAAGTTCGTGGGCAGAAATAAAGGAAAAATAGTAAGAAAAAGAGTGATAAGAAGGCGTGATTAGGAAAGTGAGGTGAAGGAAGTTTTGGAAGGAGGAAAAGCAATGCCCAGGGTGTAGAGAAGAGAGAAGTGGGTGGAACACATATATTCACACATACACAAGTTATATTTTATAAGGTAT
>JARFOC010000639.1:1040307-1056002 GCA_031763485.1 Osmoderma eremita
AGTTTTCTTGCTATAAATCGAAAAGTAACTTATTCCTATGATGATAAAGCACCGTTTTAGCGAAGAAAAAAAAATTGATTTTTTTTTAAATTCTACTGTGGCCTTACCCCTTAAACTACGCGTCAAAGTCTTCGTTAATTGAACCTCGCTTTCAGCCGTTAAAGGCAGATTTAGCTGTAGGTAGGTATACCTACCTACAATACAATAAATCACAACTCGAATTGATTGTACACACCCAGCATGATTTTCTAAAATGAACATGTTAGGAGAGATATCAGACAATGAAGATTTTAAATGTAGTTGACATTGTAATGCAGCCCAAAGTTTACAAAAGAAGGCCTAATGAATTTGAAATACAGTAATAATGAATTTATATAGAGACAGATTTGGGTTATCGAAACAAATTGTAAGACATATAATCAATGAAATTTCTGATGATATTTCATCTGAGACTGAAAGGTGAATATGACACTAATAAATAAATTAGGATTGACATATATCTTATAATTTTAGGAATCATGCGTTGACACCTGAAATGATACCTTTAGCAATAGGTACGGATTCTTGCTTGCGGATCATTTTTGCAAGTTGTTAGGTGTGGACAGATCAACAGGTAGTCGCGTCATACATAAAGTTAGAGTAATTGCAAGATTAGCACCAAATATTCAACCAAGTCTCAAGGAGAAATAGAGGTAGCATTTGATATTTATTTTGAACATGATTTGGAAATTATATAAATGGCAGTGCATTTTAATCAGAAGCAAATTTCAACAATTGTTAGACGATGATAATGTTGGTTATTTTTATTTAGAGGCGAAAACAATAAATCTTTTCTCAAAACTATTTTTGTTTTTAAAATAAAATGAATATAGTTACTATAAAGTTATCATACTCTATATATTATATTTATTACAAAGCGACAATTAATAAACGATAAGTATTATTTTTCTCAAAGACGTAGTTTGTTTTTTATGAGTATATTATTTTTATGTCCAATAAAAAATATGCAGAACAGCAGACTGCGATGCATACCCCTCTCTTTGTATTTATGTAGATCTTTCACGCTTATTTTCTATGCGCATACGTTCTCTAGTAAATGCACGTTTTGCATTACTACCAACCGATGTTAACTGATAGTCACCTAACTGTGGCTTGACTTGCATTTGTACAACGGATACGGTAACGAACTATTGTCATCTTTGAACCATAGTTCAGTTGAACTCAAGGATAACTATAGTTGGTACAACCAGTCCTAATAGATTTATTCGGTGGCCAGCCAGATCAGTAGACTTAATACCACCTGATTTTATTTGTGGGGCATTGTGAAAAGTAAAATGTGTGGAAGTAGATAATTTTGATCATAGTAATGTAGAACTACATAAACCAGTGGTACAACTAGTTAGCACTATTAATTAAAATACATTGCGAAAAGTAACTCTCAGTGTTGCAAAACGATTGCATTTTGAACATTTACTATAATTTTAATCCTTAGTATCATTTAAATAGTTTGTTCTGTTGCATTTGTTTTTAAATGTGTTTAACAACCGTTTATTTTCATGCCTACTTAATATTAAACCACTTACTATTTTTAACAATTTTCTGCTTATAAAATATCTTTGAAAACGGAAGGAAAAAAGCTACTTGGCAACTTGGGTATTCCACAACTTAATGTTCTTATAAAAGAACATGTTCTACACCTAATAAAAGTAGAGGCAAAATATCTATTAGATATTGTAGATATCTATATTTCAGGAAATAAATAAGTGCATTTAAATTATTGAGATTCTCAATATTCTATAGCAGAACATCAGGAAATAATTGTTAATTTCAACTTACTTTTACTAGTGCTAGGTGCGGTAGTAACACTAATGCTATTCCTTGATGCTATTGAAGTGGACCCTTCATCTTTATTAGATGTAGGTACGTTCGCCTTGGGAAGCTGAGGAATTATTGTGATTTCATCATTTATTTTCAACGGTTTCAGCAACGAGTCGTTATTTTTGGCAGTAGAAGAGTTGTTCGAGGACGTCTGTGGTGAAGCACTTTTCTTATCCATAACTCGCTTTGCAACTACACTATGCGCCGAATATACATGATTTTCAAATTGTTTGTACATTCCAAATGTTGCTGTACAAACAGTACACTTATACGATAGGTGGGCTGGCTTCAATGTCATGTTGTGATCCCTGGCTACATGGTTCAGAAGCTTCCACTGATACACCTATATTCAAACGGATAGAAAAAACGGAAGTCAATTGAATGGTTGAACCTAGCACATTATTGATATGAATTCCTACAAATACAACTATATCTATCAAACCAAAAAATTTATACAATATCAAACTAATAAAGATATTTTTGCAAGAATTATAAGATACTAACCCTTCCACAAACCGGACACCTGCCAGAGTCCTTGCTTTTGTTTGCTGCTTCTTGCATACTAGAAGTTACTAAACCATGAGATCCTAAAAGATGTCTTTCCAACCCTTGATCGGTAAAGAACCTAAACTGGCACTTTTGGCAATTCAATGGAGGTCGGTTGTATATCATCTTAGGATGAATTTTGACTTTGTGTATCCATTGCATATGATTACGTAACTGCTCCAGATCTTTTATGTATCCATCACAGATCTCACAAATCACAAACGAGTTTTTAGAGTTCGAGTCACCCGGTTTTGAGGCGGGTGTCTGCGGAGCACTTGCGTTTCGAGGTAGAGGAGTTATTGAAATGCTTGGCTGATGCATCGGCTTTGTCTTATTTTGAGAATTCTGTTGCTATAACGAAACAAGAATGATTATTTCTCAAAACAGTTAAACATCATATTTATTACAATCATGCAAATGTGATGAGAATGCAGTATTAAAAAAGGCATAATTTTTATTAATCATTAATATCTTATTAAAATAATTTTATAGCAAATTTTAACCATAACTGCGCATGCTCAAATAATACACTCGACAAGATTGTTAGTAGTTATAATGAGAAATTAAATTAGTTGCAGCTACATGTACAAGGAACAGCGAAAATACAAAATAAAACCCTAAAGCCTTTTAATATTTGAATAGGATGTATATCATAAGATACGACCTCTAAAACACTACAATTTTGATGAAGACTCAGAAATTAGCAAATAATAAAAGCACCGTAAATTTATTGTTTTGTTTATACTGCAACTATTTATCATTTTCATCATTCCAAAAAAGTTAAGTTGCAACACCATAATGCTTTTGCTTAATTTATTGCCGATAAGCTAGTTTTGCAATTCTTCAGAATAAATATAATTAAATTTCAAACAGCAATGTCTATCAGCAAAAGTGATCCAAAACCATAGTAATAAGGAAATATAAAGAAAGCATTCAATTTATTTTGTTTATTATTTAGAATATATTACGCAAATACATAATATAAATGATTTATAAGTGTCAGACTGACATACCAATAGATTTAATATATTGAAGAAAAGCAAGAAAGTTCTCGCAGCTTGTTATCTTTTTCTTTTGTTTGCTGTATTTTTTGAAGTATACTCATTTTCAGAATGTAAAAATATACAGACGATTATGAAATGTTAGTTTGAGAACCTGGATTAATCGTCCAAACGCTTTGTACTAAAAATTTTAAATATATATTACAAAACTTAATGCAAAGTAAGAACGTAATATTGACCCAATAATGAATTAGTACTATTTCATGCATTCCAATTAAGCGGCGATAGCATCTTTGCGAGATGTTTTATCTTCAGGTCGTACCTGAATCATAAGTGTGCTGGTAGCAGAAGATATGTTTGGTAGAAGTGTCATGGGAGTACCAGGGCCTATCCTACCGCCCATTTCCTGTCCACCAACCACCTGGCAGATTTTATATTAAATTACTAAATTATATATATGTACATACACAGTGTCGGACATAAGTTAGGCAACTGCATCCTCGTATAGACTTATTCATAATTATCAAAGACTGTTAGATGACTTATTGTAGAGATTTGAAAATGAAGATATCAAAATGTGTAAAAACTCAACATTTATTTATATAAGAATACTGGGATATCAATAATAAATAACGGTTCGTTCAATAACAATAGCGCGACAAAAGTTAAGCAACTTTTACTATGCAACGCCAGGGAAGTCCCTAGTTCTGTGATCTTCACACATTTGATCGTAGGGGTACAACAGTTGGGCCAGTACGTTCAAGACGCCCACGCCCACAGAAGAGAAGATATGTTACGCGAGAATGCCAAAGTAATCCGTTTCTGCCAGCAACTAAAATAAAAGCTGAACTAGGGCTGCAAATTAGTTCCCGAACAATTCAGCGCCGTTTAGTAGAAAAAGGCCTATACAGTAGACGCCCAGCAAAAAAGCCTTTATTAACTAAGAACCAACGAACAAACCGACTTCATTTTGCAAGAGAGCATTTTAACTGGACTGTTCAAAAATGGAATGGAAACTAAATAACATTTAGTGACGAATCTAAATTTAATCTGGTAGATGCCGCGTAAGACGCCCTGTTAACAAAAGACTTGAACCCAAATATTATAACACAAGTGTAAAACATGGGGGTGGAAGTGTGATGGTGTGGGGGTGTTTTTCCGGCAATGGTGTAGGACCGTTACACGAAATAGATGGAATTATGGATCGGTTTGTACACCGACACATATTGCAAAACTTCATGTATCCATACGCGGACGAAGAGATGCCTATAAGATGGAGATATTAGCACGATAACGGCCCGAAGCATACGGCAAAAGTTGTAAAATCGTGGTAGCAAGAACATAACGTTTCCGTTCTCAATTAGCCTTCACAGTCACCGGACATGAACCCAATTGAGAACCTTTGGGAAATCCTTAATCGACGAATTAGAAACAACGATATATTCAAATAAAAACGAATTATTTTCAGCCCTTGTGTAAGCATGGACAGAAATTCCTCAAGGTACAATACAGAATCTTATAGAATCAATGCCACGACGGTGCGCAGCAGTAATAAAAAACAGCGGTTATGCTACTAAATATTATTTTTTGTATGGTTGCTTAACTTTTGTCGCGCTATTGTTAATGAACAAACCGTTATTTATTATTGATATTCCCAATATTCTTATATAAATAAATTTTGAGTTGTTTTTACACATTTTGAAATCTTTATTTTCAAATCCCTACATTAAATCATCTACTATTTTTAACAGTCTTTGATAATTATGAATAAGTTCTATACGAGGGTGCAGTTGCTTAACTTATGTCCGACACTGTATGTATAATTAAGTACTTTTACCGATAACTAAAGACACATAAATTTGAGAACAGTGACATATTTTAATTAGCAAATATGTTGCCTATTTAATCTGTTTGGAGAGCAAGCAGAACTAATTAATCATGTTTAACGATTCTCTTTTTAATAATAAAATCAAACTAATAACAATAAAAAATATTATTTTTAATATAACATAAATACGTATATTCTTCGTTATATTCGTTTTTCAAATTAAAATTCATATAATAAAATACCATTCAGTTTCTATTCTTCTATCCTACGCATACAGCTTTGTTTTATACAGTGGTGGACAAAAAAAAATTGGTGTGAACTTGATTATGGTATTGTATTATATTATTATTTAATACAAGCGGCATCTATTGGTATTTTCTTAAATACATCCAATGCATGTTAGTATGTTATAAAGGAATAGAAGGGAATAATGTGAGTGAAACGCATTTAAAAGGTAATAACAATTTTGATCGTATTTATATAAAAATAAAATATTACATTATTAGAACTAACAGATAAAATGGGCAGAAAACATCATTGTACCGAAAATGAATGAAATATAACAAGACAATTTAGGAAAGAATGAAAAACGTACAAAAAAATTTCAAAACACGTAAAACGTTCATATGATAACGAATGCTTTAAAACCATAAAAAAATACTGAAAATAGAGGCAGGTCTAGAAAAACGACTCCAGAAACAGATCGTTATATAGTAAGACTGGCGAAATGAGACCCATTTATGACATCAGTAAATATTTTAAATGAGATTAATATGAACATCAATTCACGTACAATTAGACGACTATTACATCTCCTTTCTTAAGCAAGAAAAATATTAGACAACGAATGGAGTTTTCGAAAAAGCGTGTTCGATGTGGTACAGAAAAATGGAGAAACATACTTTGGAGTGATGAATCTAAGTTTAGTCTGTTTGGTTCTGATGGCAGACGTTATGTTTGCCGATCACCGAATAAAGAATTTGATTCTAAATACACAAAGAAAACAGTTAAACATGGAGGAGGCAGTATTATGGTGTTGGCATGTTTTTCTTAGTATGGTATAAGTCCGATACATTTGATTGAAGGAACTGACCAAGGAGGTTTAACCAACGGAATGTATCCGTATGCAGATGATAATATGCCTATAATTTGACGACTTCAACTAGACAATGACCCTAAACATACTTCCAAATCTGTTAAGGAATGGTCTGAGGAAAATAATGTGAATGTTTTAAGTTGGCCAGCGCAGTCACCCGATTTAAACCCTATAGAAAACCTTTGCAAGTATGTAAAGAATTCATTGTCAAAGAAAAAATTTAAAAACAAAACAGAATTGTGGGAAGCTGTCCAGTGAGGTTGGTATGCCATTTCGGCAGAAAAATGTGTACATTTAGTGAACTCAATGCCTAGAAGATGAGTAGCAGTCCTCAAGAATAATAGCTGTGCCACAAAATATTTAAAAAAAGTATATAGTTTCAATATTAATTTTCCATTTTGTTTATTATTTCTTTATTTACACCTATTATTATGTCCAAGTTAAAATTATGTTAGTTTTCTTTTTTGCCACAACTTAATAAAATGTATGGTTCCCATACAATGAATTGTTTAATAAATTATCCAATATATAAAAAAATTTACATTATTCTCGATACACCGATTTTTTTGTCCACCACTGTATATGAAACTACATAATCCTTGCATATAATCAAGATATTACATTTACAAAATCTTACCTGATATAATTGATTTCCACTCAATTGGTAATTTGTTGGCAACAATACAGAACCGCCAGACATTGACGATTTATAAATCATGTTTTGGGCGGGATTTCTCATAAGTGGTGGCTTAATCGTTCCCAATGATGGACGTCCTCTGCCTCTATTAAGAGCTGATTGAGCTTGCATTTTTTGCATAAGTTGATACTGTGTACTCTTGGCCATTGCTTGATACATGGCTGCAGTATTAGTCAAGCTGGATTGCTTTATCCTAGGCACTCGCGGTATTTTTGCAGGTGGCTCCCACTCAAGGGGCGGCTCCAAATTTCTTTCAGGTTTGAATTTACGAGAACAAGCAACTAAATGCCTTGATAATTTACCTTTTTGATTATCCTCAAATGGACAATTTGGACATTGATGAAAAGCGGGAGCTCTTTCTAAGCGACCCCTGATCATATGCTCGGCTTCCATATGAAACAGAATGTCATGGGGACTGCGTATTTCATATGGACAAAAGTTGCACCTATATACAAAATTTTTCATATGAGGTGTTTCTAAATGAAATGACATTGCAAGCGCAGATTCAGTTTTAAAACTACAAAATTCGCATTTTTTAATAGGCATGTGATAAGGTTCATTATTTTCTTTAGTATACTCCAAATTTTTAATGAGAGATGTTATAGTTTTGTTTGTTTCGGCGTTTTTTCCTCCTTCGCGTTCGCGTTTCCGTTTTTGCTGTTTCAGAAGATCGGTCTGAACAAATTCCTGAACCAAATTGTGACCAATATCCACAAAAAAATTTCCAAGAGGACTATCAAAGTATGAATAAGGTTTATTACTGCGAACTGTTTCTTCCACGTCCACAACTTGCGAAGATTCTTTTTTCTCTTCAATTTTAGAATCTTCTAATTTATTACCAACTATTTTTGGTTCATCAGTTTTATGTTTCTCTTCTATAGATTTTTGGGTAATGCTTTTATCTGACGTCTCAGTTTGATTTTTTTCAGCTTCATTTCCATTTTTGGGATTATCCAAATCTTCACCATTGTTTTTGGAACTAGCTTCGGACTCCTTAATTTGATCTTCAGCTAATAAATCAACTTCTTTGTCCAAATTCTCATTCAGTTCTTTTCCTTTTTGTTCAACCATTTGCTCATTCTTTTGTTCAACTGTTTGGCCATCCTTTTGTTCAACTACTTGCTTTTCTTCAACAATCTGCTTTCTCTTAAGTTCTTTAGAAAGTTCCTGAACACACTCCTTGAGATCTTTAACAGGCGGCTTTTCATATACATATGGAACTATGAAAGAAGGTGCCTCAACAACAAACATATCATCGGTTAAAGAAGGCAGTATAGGTGCTGATGCTTGTTGCGGGTTTTGAGATGTTACAGGAGATGATGTACTTGGCGGTTGAATTTGAGAGAATTGAATAGGAGACGATTGCAATGCTAAGGATTTCTGCAATGATTGTGTAGTCATTGCAGCTGTACTAACAGCGTTCAAAGGTGGTATTGGTGTTATTGTAGCACGCATATTGGGCGGATATACTCCTTGCGCTGGCAATGCCATTGGAAGGACAGGGAAAGGTTGAGATAAGGGTTTCTGATGAATTGGGATAGGACCCCGGCCCGATAAAATAGAATTTGTGTCAATAATTACCAATGTTGGTTCTTTCTTTCCAGAATTATTAGGACTGCTTTTAGAAGCAATTTCTACTAGACGCTTTGTATCTTTAACCACAATGGTTGAACTTGTAGCAGCTTGTACAGGTGGCTTTTTAATGTATTTGTCAAGATTTGACAAAGGATCCGCAACAGCTAATGGATCTTGGGGCATCACTTCTTCTACATCAGATTCCTCTTCGCTACTCTCCTCTTGTTCTTTTTCTATATAAGTTTTCTTAATCTTTCTGTTCAAATTTCTTGCACTTCTTCTGGGTGAATCAATAATAGGTAAGCTCTTTTTTGCTTTTTTTATGGGCGTATCTAATGTTATTACATCATCATCGTCATCTATTTTGTGAGGTTCGTTACACTCGGGACTATATGGTTTACCATTTTCTTTTGGTATATCATTTTCAATTATTTCTATATCGGCATCACCTGAATCATTTAAAACAATTGAATCTTCTTTCTCTTTCTGAGGATCTTCAAAAACATTCTGAATAGCAGTATCGTTTTTATCATCCTCTGTATCATTATTAGTTTTGGATATCGAACACACATCATCGTATTTGGTTTTCTTACTAACTTCTTCATCAACAATTTCATCCACTTCATCGTCAGTATTATCTACAGAATGTATTTCATCTTCACTTCCATTATTTATGTCAGTGCTTTCTTGATTGACTGCATTACTTTCATTGCTATCTTCATTGACTGTATTACTTTCATTGCTATCTTCATCATCAATTTCTATACTTGTTGCCTCTACATCATTTTCATCAGATTCTTGGATTTCATCGACATCCATTACCTCTTCATTTTGACCAGATTCATCCTCTCCTTCTTGTGATTTTACACTTGAAATATCTCCATTTAGAATAATTCCATCTAACGACAAATTAATTTTAATTAGTTTCTTATATAGCTCACAATATGTAAGTATAAAACTGACAATACAAAGGAAGGGTAAAACAATATTACTCTTGCAGTCATAATCTATTAAACAGACTAATTAGAATGTATTTTTCTAGAGTTTTGCTGCTACTCGTTACAGCAAAATGGCCTGCAATAGTTATTATAACACAGCCTGCAGGAACCTATATACCTCTATGCTTTTGTAAATAAATGTAAGTGTTTAAACTGCTTACTTAAAATAACTAAGGTTATGTATAACTAGATTCAATAGTTTAATGAAACAAATAACACATCAAGACTAGTTGCCATAACAGAAGTGAACACTATATTTGTGTTTAATAGAACAAAAAATAAAATATAAATACCTTTTATAGTTTCCTCTTTTGAGTGGATTTCGTCTACTTCACCCATGTCAATCACAGCTGCCATAGCAAAGCGTGGTTCTGTCAAAATAAAATACATACATCAAACATAACATTTCAAATTATCTTTTGTTTTCAATTTAAATAATCTTGTGTATACTAACAGAGAGGTTTAGTTGTAAAGTATGTATTTTACTTAAAATTGCCTGAGAACACGCACTTTTTAGGATATAAAGAAATAAAATACAAAAATCAATTATAAAACAATCCATTAGCCATCCTTGTATTTGAAACCCCTCCATACATGTGTAAATGATAACAATTTTCAGGAGTACCAACGTCCACAAAAGTACTTGCCTTTAGTAACAATTTATAGCTTAACTAATTAACCTTTACAAATAACAGTTGTTGCATTATATTTTTATTACCAGTAATCAGTTCATATCGACGATTCCCGCCAATATTTTAATACACCTTCTCAAGAAGACATTAAACATCTGCCCAACACCAATAGCAGACTACGATAAGTAAATATCCAAAGTTAAATGCGGCTCACAATATTCAAAATTATCACACGTATAACTTAATAATGTACAATTTATAATTTTATCGGACAAGTATTAAATCACATTTAATATGTACATTGTTTAACAAACACGAAAAAACCTAGACATACACAACAGTAACCCTCGGCGCTACACAAAACTGACAATATGGCGCCCAACTGCATGTCACGTGATCAAAATAGTGACGTATCACACCATTCCCCAATGTATTAATTTTTTTTTATTACGTAAGCGATAATATAAATTTATAGCAACAAAGATATATATCCCTCTTTAAAAACCCTCTTTTAAAATATTACAAATCTTAGCGGTATTGAACTGCAAGAAAGGTTTTCAAATTTGAAACTTTAAATTCCCGCCAGCACCACAAATTTATGCGAAATTATTTGATACAATGAAAATAATTGAAATATGTTCTAACATATAGAATCTGGGACAGCATATGCACTTTAATTATCTTTACTCCCGTCATATATCCGTCGAATCAATATTTTACAGTGTTTTAAATGCTTTCCTAGCGATAAACATTCGCAGTATTAAAGAAAAATGTGAACGCTTCCTGTCTTATGGAAACTATTATGTGTGGAACGGTAAAAGCTGAGAAGCTGAGCATAGCGAACTTCTCGATGATAGGCCGGCTCTAACATCGCCTGAATCGAAACTCGGCAGCGACCACGCAACGATATAACTAACGGACACCCCCCTTTTACAAAGTGGTTGAGCCCAAACCTCATTTTGTTCATGTACATATTCTCTATACCTAATAGCTTTTTCTTAACGTTTTCGGCGACTTGCCATCTCCATCACTTTCTAGTATGGTTGATAATAAAATAATTATTGTTGTGTACATTTTTCCTATACATATACAGATTATCATCCAAACAGTTTTCCAATTCCTGTGCACTTCCAGAAAATTTGAGTTTAAAAATTATACATTCAGCATATTTTATATTAATTCTAAGAGTAGGATATGCATGTATTTTATTTACATATGTATGTATGTTCATGAAGTTTTGAGAATAAAATTTCTACATGGAGATAGTGCAACATTTAATCAAGTCCAATGAAATAGATATAAATAATTATTAGGTACCTACCGAAATTAGAAGAAAAGAATCCTTACTCGTCTGTTTCCTCTTCTTCTTGATCAAATGAAAGTAGAGATTTTTTAATTTTTTTAGATTTATCTTTGATCTCAGAAGACGAGGAACGTTTATTTTTCACCAGAGCCTCTGATGTCGCTTTAGATTTAGGTCTAAAAACTATGGGTTTCCTTAAATCTGCAGAACCTTGGTCTTCTTCTGTAAACAAAGTGTATAATCCTGCGTTTAAAAGGTTATATAATTTCGTCTTTTTTTTCTATTTTGTCACATATATTACAAAAAATAGATATCTTGTCTGGGGCCCACATAGGTACACACCATCGCATTTTCAAATTTTAAATTTTACAACAGCAAAAGATTGCATGTAGGTACCTTGACCGTACATGTAGTCTGAGCTATAGGTGCTTTGATTATAAAATTTATAGTTAACACCACAATTTCTATTAAAAGAATTCATATTGAATTAATTGGACTGTGTCAGCAAATAAATTTTATTATTTTTGGATTCTGTAAATATTCTTTTTTAAATTTGTGATTTTATTGTATGTATTAGTGATACCAGCCCACGGTCAATTCTTCAGCAAATTTGTAACTAATGTAATATATTGTATTGGGTGAAAAGAATAAATATGCATATATCTCCCGAGTATATAAATTACCTGTGCTTTTTTTAAATTCTGTACTTATTTCTTTTTACTAATCTGTGTAAAAGTTTCATTCTCCTTACTTTCAAAAGCAGCCATATTGCATCTTGATCCATAGATGCATCATCCCGGCATCTTAAGCCATTGCTAAAAGTTCGATTTTGATTATCAAATTGCCTGTGTAATGTCAACTTCTTCTAAAATTATGTAACGTTTGAGCTTTTCAGCAGTAACTCTACTTTTTATTCGCCTGAAGAAGTCATTAATAAATGACTAAATATCGAGTCAATGAATAAATCAGTTTTTATTTATTTTATACAATTATAAACGAGGGTTGGAACTTTAATAGTGGCAACTACTTATTTATTAATAATACAAAAATACATCGGTAGAACTACTACAGTCTTTCAATATATCTATTGCTTGCATAATCTCGGGAACAGTTCGGAATCTAATGACACGAAGTGATTCCTTCGTCTTTGGGATTAAGTCAAGGTCACATGGGCCTAAATTCGTTGAATATGATGGATGGAAAAGTACTTCCCAGCTCCAGCGATTATACAGATCAAGTACAGCGCGGGGTGTGTGCGCCCTAGCATTATCCTGCAAAATGATGAGAGGGTTTTGCAAAAAGTGTGGTCGCTTTCTTCGTAACGCTGGCTATGTTCCAAAAACTGAAGTAAATATTGTGCATTAACAGTCTGTCGTTACGGTACGGCATACGCTAGGATGACTCCATCAGTCTCGTACACAAGAATCACTAAAACTTTCACATTAGTGGGGGTAGGACCAAATTTTGTTTGACGTGGTGACCCGGGGTGACGCCATTCATTGGATTGGCGCTTACGTTAAGGCTCTTATGATCTGGCCCATGTCTCATCAAGCGTAATAATGCGACAATAATCCAATTCAATTACTGATCGGTATCTACGGAGTAAAAACGCGCACTTGAGAATGCTCGGGTGGTCCTTCTAAGAATTTTTGCGTTCGGGGTGTGGAAAAAGGTTGTACATATATGAGAGATAGGCAAGGGGAATGAGGGTAGAAGGAAAAGTAGTGGATGTTTTTGGTTAAGTTATTTTGCGCTCATTCGGTTATTCGACTTGATAATGGGAATCCACGTATTCCCTAAACACGTGTCGTTCCGAATTAATTAATACTTTGTGCGGGAGGAGTAATCCGAACAGTGTGTTTACTGTGCTGTCTAGCAGCATCATATCGTATCCATTGCTGCATTTCCGTCAAACTGTGGAATATCCACCGCGATGCAATTTTCCCCATTCTTAGGCGATTCATTAGAATATTCAGCACAATCGTAGGCGATAATTCTATCTCGTGGCCTAATTCACGAATCGTCTGACATCGATTTGTGTCTAACAACGCAGCAACAGCCTACACTTACTCTTCATTGACGCTAGGACGATCTGGTCGGGCCACATCTGTCACACTCGTACGTCCCTCATTGCAAGCTTTAACTCACCTCGCCACAGTTTGATATGGTAGTGCTGTTTCTCCACACGCTTCAATAAAACCTTCATGACATTATTTTGTTGTGCGACCATAAGCACTTTCAATTTTCAACCAACTTCGCTGTTCCTCTTTTGTAAACATAACAAAAACACAGACCACAATAGCTTGGACCAGTAACTCATAGAAGACATTTTTCTCGCCATAGAGCATGTTGGTGGATTCGGAAGGAAGAATCCATTTATTGTTAGGTATATAAGGCATAGAGTAATATGTGGTAGGAGTGTGAGGTGTTGCTTTCTTCCGCATTCTGCATCTCGCAATTTGGATTTTCATTGCTCTTCGTTTTGAAATTTTTTTCTCAAATCTTTTGTTTGTTTTTCGTCTCTTGCTCCGGATTTTTACCAAATATATCTGTGTGCTGCACTCCACAATGTAGTTTTACACAAATAACTGTATGAATTTTCAAATGTGATATTGTTCTAGTCAGACACTTAATTTTAAATAACTTTATTTTAGCTTTTCACGTGGAATGTGTTAACTGGATTGAGTTAAAATTTTACTTGTATCATGTAAACTACTCGCACCATTTTATTTTTTAACAATGATATTAGCATGTTTATAAGTCAAATATGTTACTCACTTAAATATGTCGTTGTTTATTTGACAACTTCTTCAGGAGCATGAATCTTCAGAAGTTGTCAAATAAATAACAAAATATTGAGCTTATTGAATAAATGAGTTGTTTTTTTAATTAAACAGACCGATTACCCTGATAGTCCCTCAATTATTTTCAATCCTAACGAAGTACGGTTGATACTCGTACCCAATTTATATAAAGTAAAGAACTGCAGAACTTATAATAATAAATTTCTGGAACGTCCAATAGCAAATAAGCAATTTTTTGTGTTTATACAGAAAATTGCGAAATAATAAATCTGCATTAAAGAAAAATTTTGTAAAGAAGGCTTTCAAACTAGACGAGAAAACAGACGTGCACGTGTAAGCGTAAGAACCCGCTTATTTGGAACATTTTCCAAAAAGTCTACCTGGGACATTACCCGAGAATTGAACGTAAAGAGAAGTACAGTTGAAATGCTTAAAAAACATGAATTCCATCCATATAAAAAAAGAAGAATTATTACCAGGAGACTCTGAAAGAAAAATAGCATTCTGGTTGTCTGTAATGATTAAAGTTGGCACTGTGAGCGTTCGGCCAGTGGCGCGTGCTACGAAAAAATGCAAAGGGTACAGCGGATGTTAGAGCCGTGGGACCGTCAATCAGCGGGCTGAGCATATCCATCGTTTGTATGATTGTCTATTGTGTTAATGCCGCAATTACCCACGTCGAAAACGCTACGATCGGTTTATAATCGGTAAATAAGTTTATCACTGAATTTCCAGATTTAATACATGATGATGCTAAAATAATTTGTAAAGTTTGTGACAAAGCTTTCATATTCTAGGATAAATAAGCCCCTTACAATTCTTCAAAGCACGCGCTAATGGCCTAACACTGGCAGTGACAGCTCTAATGAGCGTCCGGATACCGGATAACGACCGGACACCGGACACGCTGCAGTCGAATTGGGCGACTGCACAGCGACAAAACAGTGGTCTGTGTGAGTTGTATCACGCGTTTGCACTAGTTTTGCATTGTATTTTATGAACGTCGCCAGACAGCCACCGTAGTGTAGTATACAGGGTGACGCATGAGTGTGGCAAAGCTAGATATACCCGTTATCATATAAGATATCAAGAAAAGTTATTTACGAAAATTGCAGAGTCTTAAACTTAACATTTTAAAATTATTTTCATATACACAGGATGTTTCATATCAAGAGGCCGAACCAAACATACGTCTTCTTAAATGGATCAGCCTATATATTATTTCGGATTTAGATTAAGCTAATGCCTCATACCCCCAACATACAATTTCATTGAATTATACAGCGTGTTTCAGAAGTTATGGCCAATTTTATATGCAAATCACTGTAGGTTCAAGG
>JARFOC010000639.1:1056102-1098546 GCA_031763485.1 Osmoderma eremita
GTAATAATGTACAGCTGATTCGACGATTTGGCAACCGTGTATAGAATTCTCATAAGCTCTGTACTACATTCGGAGGTTGAGACGATCTTTAGGAGGAAAACCGAGACGAAGTTGGATGGAAAACCTAAAACGGCCGAACAAAAATTAATAAGTGACATAACAATGTATTTGTAATAAACATTTAAATTTTAGGTGATTTTAATTTTTGAGTTATGGTAATATTGAACTCGCAGTATGATATACGATATAATATTATCTATAATGTTTGCTTTTTTATTTTAAGAAAACTCTAGAAAAAATAATAAAAAAAAAAGATATATGATAGTTCTGTTTGATTGCTTTTCGAAACTTTACGTTTAATATGTCCAATATAAACATACTTCAAAACCCACTTCTTTAGCGTTAAATTACAAATCTATCCCACGTCCCAAATTGCGTCGATAAAATACATTATCCAAACATCCATAAACATAAGGGTATACAACTTATCCTGGCATTCGTGAGGAGTAATTCATCTACGATCAGAACCGATTTAACGATGATATACGCATTTATTATCCTGGTCTTCTCCAGTCACATCTTTCAAAGAGACACTCGTTAGCTTTTCCAGCGGTGAACTTGTTCAGACGTTGATTCACGTGATAAATGTGCCGGTTTGTCGTTCAACACTCCACCTTCTCTTACCAGACTGTTTTCGAGTGCCGGACGTATATCAAAAGGTCTCCTACGTTTGTGGTTCTATATTATCGACGACGTTTATTGCTTTATTCGGTTTAAACGCGAAACAGGACGCGATTAGAGATATGCATGTATGTATGCGTTACCACTGTTTATTTATGTACTTGTACGGTATATATAGTACGGTATATTGTACTTGTGACGGCTGAAATATACAATGGGAGTGTAAAATAAATAAGAAAGAACGTTGAGAATTTATGGCGCGTGCACCACCTGTAAATACAAAGAACTGCATAATCCTCCTATATTTAACATACGTACCGAATTGCCTGGAATTTACAATGGACTTTTGCAATGGACTTTTCGGTAGTTCTTACCAATCAATAGAAAGCTTAGTTTTCGTATCACGCATTGATCAGGCAGTTTTTGTACTCCATCTCCTCGGTGAATATGGTATACATATCTCTTTAGTCTTATCTCTTCTACAGCTCGACACAGTTCAGTTTTCGGAGAAAGGGGATTCTTTCTCAGTCGGGACATTTCTTCTTACCTTTTTTAATAGCAGAACCCTGTCAGAAAGATTTGACAAGTTTATTGAATTTTGTGACTAACCTATGGTGTTTCCAAATTTAACATGTTCATCTTTGCAGCAAAATTAATTTCAAGTTCATACCCAGAAAGATATTCCAAAGTAGTAACTGTGAAAAAGGTTTCAAATAAAAACCGAAAGCTCAACCGAAACAATAAAGCTGTGTTTTGATTGCGTTGACTACAATTCCTAGTAAATTCAAATTTAGAATTCTAACCAGTATAGCCGATACTGTCCACCACGTTAACCGTGACGATTAAGGGATTATGTTAATATCAAAATATTGCACAACGCACCTGTGATTTCAATTTATTTATTAGTATTAACTTAGTTCGATGTTACACCAAATTGATGCAACTAGGCAAAAAATACAAATAATAGGATACGGTGGCTTAAAATAGTAAAAATAAAAAATACCCTTACCACCTCGATAAGTGAAGAATTCCTGGATACGTATTTCGGCAACTAAGTTGCCATCCTCAGCAGAATCTACGAAGGAAGATAATGTTAGACGTCGCAATCTGGGAGATTTGCACCACATAGTGTTATTCAAGTGGTGTTCTGAGTGGTACAAATCTCCCAAAGTGCGACGTCTAACATTATCCTCCTTAATAGATTCTGTTGAGGATGGAAACTAAGTTGCCGAAATACGTATCCAGGAGTTCTTCACTCATCGAGGTGGTAAGGGTATTTTTTATTTTTGCAACTAAGCAACTTTTAGAAAATAATATTACAAGGAAAATTTAAGTGAATTTTGACATGTATGAGCCCTAACAACTATATGTTGGAACAAGCAGTTATATTTCGGATAATAAGCCGGTTTACCAACGTATTATTTCGAGAGAGCTATCATACAATCTTTAGATGTAATTGTGAAAAAAATGGGATAATTACTTTTCCTTTTTTTATTGCTATTATTTGGTAATTTGGTGTCCAAATATCCTGACAACAAAATGTTGGAAGAAGTATTATCCCACTTTTATTTATTTATCCGTGTAAGCTCTATGCGACCAATTAGGCGTAGAAATAAAAACAAGTCGTGCTCTGTTGGCTTATTGTTGTTGACAAATTATCAGTAGCTGGTTTTCTTGTGGCAGTTTGAGTATAAGTTTAATAATTTTAATTACAAACATGGCACACGGCAAGCCCACAAATGAAAAAGCACGTCAAACAGTTATTAAACAATATCGTAATATTGCATTTTATTGTTGATATTTCTTTAGTATGCAATATTTTACTCATCTATAAATGTCTTTTTGGTTTTGTTAATAGGACAAAGAAAAACCGCTACTAACTGCAATTCAAAAAAAATCGCTGTACCTGGGCAAAGTCTAAGCTCTCGTGGACTGAATATTACTCGAGTAAAATTATTTTTAGTGACGAATCAAAATTTGATGTTTGTGTAGGGAACTACCGTAGAAGTGTAATCCGGGATAGGAAGGAAGCATTTCATAAGAACTGCCTTAAAAAATGTAAAGCTTCTAAATGGCATCATGGTTTGGGGATGTATATCGGCGAAAGGATTGGGGACTATAAGGTTCATAGAAGGTTCTGTAAATGCTTTAATATATCAAGAAATTCTTCAGACCTGCTTGTTGCCAAGCATTAGGAAATTATATCCAAAGGGAAACTCTGTATTTCAGCAGGACAGTGCATCATACCATATTGCAAGATCTACTAAAAATGGTTTGGGGATCATAACATCAACGTTTTGTCATATCCAAATAGCAGCCCGAATCTTAATCCCATAGAAACTCTGTGGCATAAAATGAAACAACATTTGAGAAGCAATCCTTAGTGGAATGTTTCTCAATTATGCATATCAAAAGCCTAGATAATTATATTAAGTAAAATTTTGAATAAGTTGCACTATAAAAGAATTACAAAGAATTCTGATAATATTATGTTTGAATTTGAAAATACCTTAATTACCCTTTCAGGTAAACACATTTTAATTCATGACAGTCACGACCGCATGACCAATGCACATGCGACCCTTGTAAGTATATATGAAAAGTGTACCACCCTCTTCTGTTCCTATTTGGCCTTTCTTCACCTCCCCCTTCCTTGCTTTCTTGCCCCACTTTACTTTAACAATTACTTTAGCTTCTATAAACTTTGATTTGACGTTATTTGCTAATTGTTATTTAACCTCATCGTCTAACAACGTACCATTTCGTTTCTAGATAAACTTTTAAATGTTAACAGAACACCTCTGGATGTGTTGTTGCCTATACGGCCCGTAATCAAATCCAGGGACTCTGAATCTCACAGCACAGCAACTGCAGAGCATTGCCTCGACTCCTTGCCCAGTGCTAAAAATCAACGCCTCTAGAAACTGCCCTTGTGTTTTTTGGTTCGCCTGATATCTAGTATGAATCCGTGATGTTAATCTCTAAGACCATTCCAAACCTCTTTTTGTATTGTGTAGTGTTATGATTTTGCAATGCATTCAAAAATAGACAGATCTTTAATTTAGTGACTCTTATTTATTCCCCAAAAGTGTAGTATCCTAAAATACCGACTGGGACAAACACAGATAGTCATGATTTAATATGCAACCGTCAATACACAAATCAAAACGAAAGTAGGTACGCAAGTTCGTACAAGTTGCAGATAAACCTGATAATGAAAGAATAAAGCCAAAGATGTGGAGAATCATAGCAACATATAATACAGATCAAAGTAATTTTTATGAAACCACTGTATTCCATATTACAACTACAAAATGATATTATCTATTCCTCAACTCTAGCGCATGTATTTCTTGAAAACATCATGAGATAAAAATTACATTTGTAAGGGAATTCCGAACGGCATTTCTATCTTAAACACAAAAAATGCTCATAATACGTATATATAGATATGCATTATGTGCTCACATGCCCATACTCACGCCAGAATCTCATTTCTAGGAAATTCTGCCCGTGTTGTTACCATTTAATGTAAATTGGACGATAAGGCTTCCTAGAATTTTTTGGGAAAATAAAATTGGGTCACTTGAAAATGCCTGATATGCTGTACATGCGTATAAAATTATCTGTGAGTAGCACATTGATTCCTAGGAGGCTGGACAGAAGCGTGATAATGTAATAAACAAGGTGTTGTGATTGGACGTTTTTCTGTTAGTTGTTCCTTTATATCTGTATTCTATATTAGATTACAATTATCAATTATTTTGATTTCTCAAGCTGTATTGGATGAATTGGTTTATTCTGTTAGTATTAAATAATTGGTAATTGTTTTTCTCAAACCAGCACAGCTACCATTTAATATTACATTACTGTAGTTAATTAAAATCCAATTAACTAAATAAATATGAAAAATGTTAAAACAGCCTTGTGACGTTTCACAAGTCCTTGACTGTTACGCCAAGGAATAAGGAAGTGCGACAGACAACCGCTAAAATTAATATTTTAGTAGTAGCAATTACTACTGAGATAATTGTGAAATCGAGAATGTATGTAACACTAAATAAACTCTTGCAAATTTTTTTTTGTTTACATCTTGATATCATAGATTACCTATTAGAGAAACCATTATCGCTTCTTATAATTGATAACTTATATCCATGGTGATTGATGAATATCTAGTTGGCAGATAAATAATTGCTTAGCCATATTACTCTGTACACTTCCTCCTTTCAATAAATAAAATAACTCCGCTTATCTACAATACAATCTATGTGGTAATCCAATGATATATTCGTAAAAATAAGGAAGACGTAAAGAAGAGAATAACATCTAAGAACAATGAAGATGGTGAAGATATACCTCAGGAATTTTATTAATTGTTTTAAATCGAACAAAGGATTCCTTTGTTACTGATAACAAGTATGAAACTGAAGTACTTTGAGGAGCGTTTTAAAGATTCAAATTTGTAAAATTTGCTAACCATCTTGGGAGGCATTCACATATGCCTCCCGGATATATGCCGCAAGCCGCACGGATTCGAAGTAATAAGTGCAGATATCAAAATTATGGCCACCTTGCCCAACAAGCACATTACAGGAAGTGATCAATCACCTAGCTTCTTGATTCGTGACTGCAGGGTTGTCTTTGCCTTTCCACTGCAGCCAATCATTAACCTTTCCATTGAGTTCAACATTTTCCCGGATCGATGGAAGACAACGAAAGTTGTTTGTGTACCTAAAAAGGGCGATCGCACGTGTTTATCCAACTACCGACCTATGTATATCTATTTTATCCAACTTTACCAAGATTTACGAGAAAGTCTTATATTCTAGCATTTTCAACAGCACCTGTTCCTTCATTTCATCTGAGAAGCATGATTTCGTATCAGGACGTTCAACTGTTACCAATTTGGCAACGGTGACTCAATATGTGGGAGAGGTACTTGACAGGAGAGGAAGGGTCGATGTAATTTATACGAACTTGTCAAAGGCGTTCGATTCACTTGATCACGAAATTCTTCTTGGCAGGTTATCCTCTTTTGGCTTCGTTCCTTCTTCCCTAAAACTACTACGCTCTTACCGTAGTTGTAGACGGTGTTATGTAGCCTACAACTGATATGTTTCTGACCACTTTGTTCTGTCTTCCGGCGTTCCGCAAGGTTCAAACCTTGGACCTCTACTATTTGTATTATTTATAAACGATTTGCTATTAAGACCTGTCCCACCGATGAAGAGGTATTACAAAGAAACCTGGATATGCTCCATAAATGGTGTGACAAAAATAAGCTACAGCTGAATATCAAAAAATTACATACTCACGTTCGCTGCGAGTCTCTTCCACATCATATCACATTAACGGAAAGAAGCTAATATCAACATCTGAGTTTAAAGACCTTAGAGTATTATTCGATTCCAGTCTTAGTTTAAAATCACATATACAAAAAGTATCTTCTGATGCCTATAAATCTCTGCGGTTCATAATGCGAATATCTACATATTTCACCAATACTGCCGTACTCAAGACTCTCTACTATGCTTATGTTTTGAGCAAATTAGAATATACTTGTCTTATTTAGTATCCCTTATACGCATCGGATTTCCTACGTCTTGATCGTATTCACCGCAGATTTTTGAAATTCCTCTCTTACAAACTGGGTGGTACCCAGAAACGGGCCGGGTGAAATATTCAAAATTTAAAATTGACTGATTGATTGTCAACAATTATCTTGTTTCTTATTTTTGGGATTATTTGTATGACTTTGTTATAATTTGTTACCATCACTCTTGTTTATATTATAACATATGTTAATTCAGGTTAAAGTTGTGATTTCAACGTGTGCTTATGCTTTTTAGTTTTAATATTTTTTCTTGTCCTGTTATTGGGCTCTGGCTTCTTGGGAAATAAATAAATATATTGATGTTGAATGTTTGAGATCTTTTTGTTAAGTCAGTCATGTGAATTGAGCTTCACTTCAATATTACTATTACTATTGTGAACCACTAACTCATCGTTAGGCCTAAAATATAATTAACCACTTTTCTTTTAAAAATGCCATATAGCATCATAAACAATTTTCATTACTTTTCAACATTCATTTGTATCACTATGCACATTTTGTACATATTTTATTACTTATATATGTGTTCCAGTTTCAGTTTTACGTTATATGTGTATACGCATAACATATGTCAGAACTCGGGTCTCTATCTAAATTTGTAGAACGCATAAAAGATATTTGTAGTTGTACGCCGATGTAACGTGTGTAAGAATGTATGTATGTACGTATATGCCACGGTTTAACACGCTAAAGGTCGGAAGAAATATTAAACTACAACTTTATATGGCTCGTTGGCTGAAGTTATGCATATTTTACCACGCATGCCATAAATTTCGCATCAATCTCGGAATAAATACCGATACAAATGTCTATTTTGCACCACTTAAAACGAATAAGTTTTGTAAAATCGTTAGTTAGTATAAGCTACGACAGGGACGTACAGATATGTATCCTCCACAGGATTACTTGTTCGTTTAATGAGACTAGTCTACACTCTATGTGTAGTGGGAATTGTTTCCGCACCGTCTCTTTGACATCCCATAAACGTTGCTTTCGCCAAAACGAAAAAGTGAAGTTTACAAATTATTGGTTTTTGTGTGAATACATCCTTCCATAGTCGTTTTAAAATTTTAATAAATCTGAATCCCATGACCTACTGTGCTGGTGCGATGGCAATTATCATAAAGTTTATACGAACTCTTGTATGTTTATATGTGTTGCAAACATTTTTATTACTGTCATATGCGGAGACTTTCACATGGGTTGGGCCCATCAAAAATCTCTTACCTTAAAGCGTAAAGAAACGAGCCCAGAAACAAATAATAACCATTAAACGTACACAGGTTAATGGTATGTTGCAATATTATTAACATTATTAAAATGAATTTCTTGTAGATTTATTCAGAAGGTGCAGTCCTTCATACGTAAACTTGAGATATTATATTTGGCATATCATATTTGGCATATCGTGAGACCAAGAATAATTGTCCTGATCCTACACCACTTTCCGCAACGCCTATATCAATACCTCTATCCATTTTTATACAGGAAGTTAGCTACTTAAGTTATTTCTAGCGCATTTCACCAAATTGTGCGTTATAATTGCCATTTGCTGTTCATGGTGGTTATGTGTCAATTAATATTATTTTTTGTCCAACAAATATTTAATGGTATGACTTCTAAATCCAAGCATACTGTAAAATATCCTAATATTCCATCCGAACTGAGACCAGTATCTCACAGTCCGGAATTATCTGTGCCTAAACCTCCACAAAGCGACACTAATTGTAAGTGACGATGAAAATGCTGCTGATACCAAGGCAAATGGAGCCCTGCTATGTTGGCAGACTATTGCTGGACGCTGAAGAGTGATGTTTCTGTTGCAAAGTACAGCCGAAAGTCATATATCAGCACATTTTCCAAGTAAATATATTATTTTTTCATGATTTATACATATATTACAATATATACTTCCATAAAATTTCATTGTTTTGTCACTCTGAAACCCTGCCCGATAGAAAAATTCTGAAAACAGATATGAAATAAGTATAAAAAGTACTACCAATTCACCCACTTTACCTCATGGGACAAAGTAAATCTGAAATTTTGTTGTTTGTTTGTAATTGGTCCTATTTTCTTTCAAGAAACTCTTACTACAGTAGGGTATCGTAACATCCTAGAAGAGTTTATGAACGAGTCGGATGATGGTGAATTGAGAGTATTTTAAAACACGACAATGCGAGTGTCCATACAGGTTATGAAACAAGGGAATACAGTACAGTACAGATTGTTGGAGTTAGTTTGTATCAATTTAATAAAATTTAAATACATAAAAATTTAAACAAATTTTTATGTATACGCTGCATATTGTTACAAAATAATATAGAAGAAATCTTTCATTTATTTTTACATTTCATTGCTTCTTGTCTGCATTTTGGCCATTTTTTAAATTATATATTATACAAGTTCATTTTGCTACTCTGTCGTTAAATAGTTTTTTTTTCTCTTGAACTAAATTTGCTATTGTCATTTCGATAATCCTTATCCAGCCTAGTAGACAAGTATAGATGCTGGTGATGCTTAAACTTTCTCATTATTTGTTTTAAAGGCCAATTTATTTATTTCTACAATAGACGAATGTGTATAGTTGACTAACTACCAAGCCTTCAAATGGATGTCAATATTGATATGCGGTTAACGGTATGTAGTTTAGATGTAAGACAATCAATTTAGTTTTCTCTGTAACAACAACGTTCATCTTCTTACATACAGTTGCATTAGTTTTGTATCACTACAACAGTTTCCTAACATTTTACTCGGAAACAAGGAGTTCTACCTGACGTACAATTAAGCAGTAATTAATTTTATCGGTTAATTTCAAAATCCTGTTTTAAGAACCATAAATATCTTGTAGGGATTATAAAATAAGCGTGTTAAAAGTAAATTTGGAATACTAAACTTAGACAGTTGCGATTAAAATAAAACCTTTTTCTGGAAAATTTTAAAATGATTCTTTCAGTATCTTTTTCTTTTCCAAATTCTTCATCATATGATTTTGAAAATGTCGTTTTAAGAAATGTAACCAACCTCTATTGTAATTTAGGAATTTTGATTCGAACTCCTGCGGCTAAGCGGTTAAGAACATAATCATTTGTTCTGCAGAAAGTCTCCTCTTTAATCAAAAATTGAATACCCCATAATATATTTTTAGAGGAGATGAAAGCTAGTGCAACGATGAATATGAAGGATAAATTGATTAATAATAACTAGTTTGTTCTTGGATAAAGAAACACTAATCATTCAAGGTGGCTGTAAAATTAAATCCCTAATATTAATTCCCTATATGGATATAATTTCAAATATACAGCGGGTATTATAACGTTTATTTACTCAATTAATAAATGTTATTGTATTAAATGTTGGTTTATATACTATGGCCACATGACAAAGAGTGTATAAGTCCTTGGAATTTTTTCTATTTTAGTGCAAATGATGTTAAATTCCTTACGCTGTCAATCATCTAAATACATGTTTAGTAGTGGTTTAGTATCATATTTTCGATTTAATGTTCAAAAAGAGACTCAGTAAATAAATTGATCCATTCGGTTAATTTTTGTGGGACCACAGATTAAAGATATATTTCCAAATGTGGCACCAACTTGTCGAAATAAAATTTACATACATTATTTCCAATTACATATCAAAGCCACTCTAATAGAAATAGTAATGAATAATTTACGTATTTTCAGGGTTTCGTCCAAAATAAGTTTTTAACGTATGCAAATTTGATATGCGTACAAATTTTGTTGTTTTGTCGTCGTATTTATTGTCCGCACGTCCACTGCGATCATATCTAACATAATAATCAGTAAAAAACCTCCATAACAACATCTATCCATGTCGTACGCATGAAATCATCATCTTTCTTTAGCGTGGTTTATCATCAATTTTTCCCTATCCCGTGTCGTCTAATGAATCGTCGATTGTAAATTCATTATTCATAACTAACTGCACGTACTAGGCATATAAAAAGAGAACACTGATAACCTTGGGATAGCTTAAATGATGGTAAACAAATAAATTAAAGAAAATCTCTGGATGGGTGATCAAATAAAAAAAGATGTAGTTGCTGACTAGAGGAGCGGCAGCTGCAAATTCAGATGCATGTTCCTTCTTGTTCTTTTGCGTGTTTTTTTCTTGAGAATATCAGGCGTGCGGGTTAAAAATATCTGTTTCGCGTTTGGAACTCGACTTGATCTGTGTACCAGGCGTAGGACCAGAAGAGTTTAGTCTATTAAAAAACACTTACTCATATCCGTGTGCATGCGCATCCATTTAATAGTTATTATAGGTACGTTTATATACTCTTCATGTGCATACACCACGCGCTCTATCGTAAACTACAAATCTCCCATGTCATCTGATCGACGCTGCATAAAGTACTAATCTTTTGCACGGGCATAATTGTAGCAATTTACCGCAATCCTCAATTACCGATGCTCGTTTCTATCTTAATGAGCTATGATGTTCGCGCTTCTGGTGCACGTGACCTCGCCGCGAATATATGTCCGTTACACGCAAACAAATGAATATTTCTAAGGTTAATCTTTGTTCATTTGACGGCAGTCGATGTATATGTAAATTAGTGGCAAAGGAAGATTAGCATTTTTTTCTCTTCTGTATTTGTTTGTAAACCGTATACGGGAAAAAGAAAATTGGATGAAGTTTTTGGTGTTGCTTTTGAATTTTAAAGTTCCTGTAATCATATGGGTGCAAATAAATATTTATGAAATTCCATCGGATCTGAAATAGACATATTCCTCTTTAAATATCTTTAAGTAATAAGAAATTTAAAGCTTTCTAACAAATGCTTAAAGAAACTGTTGAAAGGGGAATTAATATCGTCGCCCACTATCCATACTTCCAGTTGTCGCGTCAAAGATTAACGAACGCGTTGTAGCATCTCGGGATAAGTCCTAATAACAATAAAAGCATTAATAAAGCGTTTGCTAAGATTTTCTAGGTTTTCAATGGAATTTATATAAACTTACGGCTCAAAGAAAGAAATCGAAAGGATTCAGGTCGGGTCAATGGGGCGGCCAAAACCGTATTCCTCCTAGACCTACCCAACGACTAGTGTAAGTTCTATCTAAGACTTGTCGGGCTATGATGCAAAACTGACACTACGTCAAACATGAACCAAATCGTTTGGCTAATTATTAGGGTCTCATGTTTCTCTCCTCCAAAAATTCACGTTTCGCCATTACGTTTGAGGAAGAAAAAAACGGACTAATAATAATAATTTCAACTCAAACGTTTAACCGTAGGTTAGTCGCGTGGCTGACTATTGTCCTGTACTTGCATTTTGTTTACAAAAACCCGCTGAAGACGAAATAACACAGACACTTGCTTTTGTGTCCTTTCTATAATTTATCTCTCGACACAGCTAGGCACGTTTTTTTATTTTTTTATGTAATATAAAAAAAGTTATTCAGTCCTAACTGATGTGGAGGACTTAGTCCTCCACGTGATCCTCTATCTAACAATACTTTTTCTTATTTTGTTCTGAAATATTTGTTGTTTAGTGATACCATTGTTGTTATTGTGTTGTAATACTTAAAACACAATGCCATTATTTGCAATATTTTTATAGAATATATTTATATATATTTTAGAGTTTTACTGAGAATTATGACAGAAAGAAGTAAAGATCCCGTGCAAAGCCAAGAAGAGTCTAGAAATAAAGATTTTTGTCTTTCATGTAAATATGTGGAATGTTACTTTTTGATATCTGTAATGACAATTCTCCCAAAATTAGATATTTATATGTTAGAATTAGAAAACACATAATTAATTAAAAGGGGATAAAATATAATTTTGAAAATGAGAGCAACCGGTAAAAATGAAATAAAGAATATAACTAGGCAGATAAGCCAGACCATCATTAGAACCAGGAAACGAACAAATAACTTGAAATATAAATAAAAGAACTAACAATGGTGAAGTTGATACAATATCTGAAATAGAAAGATTATCTGCTTTCTCCGACGGTAGTGGCACAGAGTTTGGTAAAAAGTTGAAGAAATGTTTTTCCTTTGGAAAAGATGATACGATTTGTAATAAAGCGAAACGTTCATCTAATGAATACTTCACCTAAATAAAACAAAATTGAACTTCTCGACCGACGGCGGGATAGCGCAGTGGTAAGAGCACTAGTCGTCTGGGGGTGATGTCGATAGTTTGAATCTTCGTGCGGCGATCGATACTTAAGTCGGTCGCACCGGGTGGTCGGTACCTCTGCCGGTAACCTTCAGCACTGCGCCAAAAATCAACACTGCTGTGCTCTTACGGCGAGGAGAGGCAGTAACAACCCATACACTTAACACACACACAAACTATACACAGAGGAGGTGGTGCAAAGGCCCCATATTAGGTGGCCAAAGTGCGTGTGGCCTTTGTCACCCATTCCAGATCCAGAACTTCTCGATCAATTATGTTCTAATTATGTTGCTGTTAGATAGCCCTGCACTTCTTCCTATCTTTAGCTTTCTCCTCCTACACCTCCAGACCAACCTTTCTCAAATCCGCCTTCGGTCGTCCCCTCTTTTTCCTGCTCCCTTCTACACTTTTCAGTATTAATTACCATTTTACTCTTTGCCCCCTAGTAGTGTGTGTTATTATTGGTGTATCGCATATATCTAGAATTTCCTGGTTCGTTCGTCCCCTCCAAATGCGTATTTGGTTCCTCCATAAAATTCCTAGTAATATCCTTCATTCCCATGCTTCCAGTGTTTTTGTTTCTTAGTTATTTAGCACCCATAACTCGGTTATATAGCACGGTTCTATACAAACGCAGCTTGAATGTTCAAGATATGCATTTGGTTCTCAATATTGCTCTCATTGCTCCGGTAACCGTACTTGTTTTACCAATTCTCTTATACATATATCTCATCGTTACAGTTTGTAATTGTTACGCCAAGGTACTCGAACTGGTTTACTTCTTCAAATCAGTATTTTTTACCCCTGCAAGGTATTACTTTGAGACAAGTTATTCCCCTTTGACCATTTCTGTGTATCAATATGTTTGTATAAAGTAACTATTTGTGAGAAATAGAATTACTTTAAACAAGCTTATAATGCACTTATATATTTACTAAATACACATATCTACCAGCAAATATTATGGAAGACAATAGTCCTCCACACGAGCACTGAAGGATTAAAGAAATTTCGCGTTGGTAGTGATTTCCCACCATAGCAGAAGATTTTCATGGCACCATATATGTTTATTATGAAAGTATATTATGGCAGTGAAAATTTTGCCTCATTAGGAAACAATAAAAAAATATGAAACTCTACCAGCCATCACCTGGAGGAGCCATTCGTGAGAGACTATAAGCGGCTGAAAATCTGGCAGCAGCCCTTGTACTCGCTCACTATGATATCGATAGTTTGTCTTTCAAAATCTTCCACAGAATTTTATGACTTATATTAAATGCATCGCCAATTTTTCTGGTGCTCGCTTCTGGTTCTTCTTCGATGATATCTAGTGCATTTTCCTCTAGCATTGGTCTTCTCACGATCACAGGTTTTTAAATACTGTTTTCACATTTGGTAAATATGCCAGTTTCGAACGGTCGAAGATTAATACGATTCGTGAAAGTACGATTGTATGTTTGGCGGCGGTTAGAGTAGTCTTTCTGCATAAAGACGTTGAGACGTTGAGGAATTACCATTACAACAATGAAAGTGTTTTTTAGCAACAGTAATAATTAGTTATAATAATAGTAATAGTAGTAAGCACAATTAAAAACACTAAGTAAAGTAAACAGAAATAGCATAGTTATTATTGTAGATAAGATAAATGTCAAAAGTATGAGAAGTTGTTTTTAGTCCTAGCATTCTCAATATGTATTCTTGACAATATGTTCATATTACCACACTTTTTTCTTAAAATATTAATCAAAAAATCACAATTTCAAATTTTGAAACGTACTTAGCAAACCCACTATCTATATCATTGGCGCATTTCGGTTAAAAGATTTGACAAATTATGCATTTTTTTCAAATATAATCAGGAATCAAACATACATGCATACATAGAAATGTATCCAAGTTTATAGAGGTAATGTGTAGGAAACACAAATTTAGTTAGATTTTGCTGCCTTGATTATTAAATAACAAAATTAGGATTAGCATTTTATAATGAACACCGGCCTCCAGATAATTTATCAATTCGTAAGTTTCAGCAGCCATATTTTCACTTTAGGAGAGGAGGTGTTTTGCATGAATCGAGATTAGATATACGGACAAGGAGGCAGTCTTTGCAAGGCGATATAATTGTGCAGGAATGCTATTGGGCAAATAAATTAACTAGTTTTGCTATTACCATAATATTCTGTTAGTGTGTTGGGTTAAACTATACAAAAATTAAATTGTTTAATAAATTAACCAATAAATATGGATAAATTTTACGGATCTATTTCAACAATTCTTACGATTGTAGTTTGATGTAATAAAATTTCGTTGTAGACAGGAACATTTGTTCATTCGTTAGACACTGGATAATACACTACCTGAAACAAAATAGAAAATCAAAATTAATTTATTATTTAATAAGAAAATACTTCTAATAAATGAGATGAAATTTTTGTGGATATTCAATAAGAGTTTTGTATAAGCCGATAATATGAAACATGGATGTTTCTGTAAAGACTTAGCGATTTAAAAGGCCTCACTGTTCAGGTAAAATGTATACCTACTTAAAATGGAGAAATAACATGGCGTTAGTAATACAAATTAAGTAATATTCTTTCTAAAATATATTCACAAATCAGACTACGATACTTAAATAACTTCAAACTAAATCGAAAAACATAGAAACACAAAAACCTATAAAAAAGTTGAACTGATAGAATCCTTGCAGTAAAGTTCTTTTGTATTCAGTAAAGTCAAGTTATTCTAAAGATTCATACAAAATTACTTAAAATTAAAAAAACTAGATTTTTACACGTAGCATGTATGTAACATGAAAAACTTAAGTCATGCCTTTCAATAGAGCGAAATGAGCAAATCTACTTTAAAACAACAAAAACAACGTTTGCGTTCTTATCTCATACGTTGGGCAAAAACATGTAACACCTTAACGACTGTCTCTCTACTTAAAAGAAGTCGAATGAAAACGTAAACATATTAAACTGCTGAAATATGAATTAGTTTCGCCGAAGTGGGTAAAGGACACAGCAGCAACAGTTTACCACTACCCATAAAGATAAGTGACTGGCTGCCGTGTTTATAAATTTCTGATGAGGCTAACGGCAAATTTCACGAAATATTTTTGGGGTAGAAAAGGATAAAGTGTTCTAAAAAAATGCTCAAGTAATGGTTTGAATTTCAAAGAAAATAACAAATTTAATTGTATATATTTAGGGGAATTACCAAAACATTTCGTTTATAATGGGGTTTATCTGCCTTCTATCGTTTAGAGGTGATTACTATTAAGTAGTTTGTTCGGGTACTTGTTACTACTGACATGCTCTCCAAATATTTATTTTTGTATCAATTATTCCATGAATGGCTAACATCATGGATTTCGTGATTCACGCTATCAAAAGCTCGACTTAGATCACAGCTTGTCAATCGGACGTATTCTTCATGATCTAATGCAGCTAGTATCGTGCTCATCACCTCGATCAAACCTGTTGCCGTGGATTTTTCCCTACGAAAACCATGTTGAGCTTAGGTGATGATGCTGTTTTTGTCGAGGAAGTTATTTATTCTACTGCCAATTACTGATTCAAATATTTTTGAAAATGCCGGTAGTATGGATATGGGCCTATAATTTTCTGGATCATGAATATTTCCCTTTTTAAAGATTGGTAAGATCTTTGCGGTTTTTAATTCGTCCGGAAAGACTCCTTCCATAAGACAGTTGTCATCATTACCAGCGGGTTAGTTAGCCTCGGAGCAATAGCTTTTAATAGCCTAGTGGAGAATCCATAGTGATCTAAAGTGTTTTTGTTTTTGATCTTTCTAATTATTTCATTCACGTCAACAGAGGTGACTGGTCCAAAGTAGCACGACTTTTCCATTTTAATCAAAAATTCATTAGGGTTTGCAGCTTGAGGGTCGTGCATCTGTTTCCCGAAATTTATGAAACATCGATTCATTGCATGCGGTGTTATTTGAGGATTACATTGTTTAGAGTTTTCCCTGATATTTCATTAATTATTTTCTAAATGGTTTTTTGTTTATTTTCTGATATCTCAATTTGCTGACTATAATTAATTTTGATTTCAGTTTTGTACATAGTTTTATATCTATAATATTCTTCATACATATGGGAGTCTTTACTTTCTTTGGCGACAGTTGCCAATGCGTCTAAAGCATTTTCCATTTTATTTATGGTTTCTGGTAATCTTTATTTCACATTTCTGTTTGCAGTTATTCTTCTTACAGGAAAACATTCCTCGTAAAGATGTTGAATTGTTTCAAGAAATACACTCCACATTTGCCCAGCCGGTTTGCTGATCAATAGGTTTTGCCACTGGTACGTATTTAGTTTATTTATTAGCTTTTGAGTATTGCAGTTATTATAATAATCTTATATACTTTATTTCTTTGTTTTCAGGAGATGGTCGTCATTGTTGTATACAAGAATTTGGGCTAGATGGTCTCCAAGATGTAGATTTACTGTATTCATATTATATTCACTGACATTTATATTTGTGAATACATTGTCTATACAAGTTTCACTACTAGGAGTTACTCTACTTGGTTGTAATGATGTTAGATTGAGATTAAATGATTGGAATAGATCTATCAAGTTATTTCCCATGCTTGTTTTATCTAGAAAATTAATATTGTAGTCACCAGCAACTAATATCTTAGCATTAAACTGTGCGATGTAAGCCAAAAGATCAAACAGCCTATCCATAAAAACTCTAATATCTCCATTAGATGATCTATATAATGCTACTATTATTGTATTTGATTTAGCACACCTAACAGCAGCAATCTCCATATCAATTTCAATAGACACGTTGTTAAGATCATGTAGTACCTCATATTGTGTTTTACGTTTTACCAGTATTAGCGCTCCCCCATGCACGTAATAGAGAGTAATAGGGACATTTCTTGTTCTTGATTTTTAATCATTGTGAGGAAATACATATTAACTAAGAAATCTAATCTAAGAACGGTACAAAGCAAGAATTACGAACGAACCAGTAGTGTTAATTGTTTGTAGATTACAGTTGTAATTCCCTCAACCTATTTTATTGGGGAGACATGACTTAAGTATTTGACTGTACCTAGTACCTACAATATTAAAGGAAACGATTCGAAACTAGCGGATGCATTTACGATAAAATAAACAAACCATAATAATTTGTCGTTTTTGTCTCGCCCGAAGTCGCCACGTTCAGTGACACAGATTCAGAACAATAGCCGTTCAAACTTCGCATAACCTGGCGATTCTAACGGCAGGAAAAAGGCTTGAGAGACGTCAAGGCCCCGTCGCGGTGCGTTAGGAAGCATTACGGGCGCAATAGCAGACATACACACACACATAGCAGCTATTTACAATCATACTCCCTGACCCACAAAGCGAATATTACCGCGAGTTTATGCGCGGTTTTATTACCATCGATACGTTCCCGTCCAGTTACATACACAGGGCAAAAAAGGAAAATGCTCGCGCCGTACCGACGTATAATTTCGACAGCTTTTTTTCTCTTTTTGTTTCTCGCGAAACGAGTTAAATCTAACGAGGCCAAGGTCGGTTAATTGTTTTAACGACAACATTTACTTAGGAGTAGTTATTTGACGCTAATGGATTCTATTAGCGGATAAAATTTATCGTTGCATGTACCACAATTAGTCCCGAAGTTATTCGGGCGGCACTTTTTATAGTAATCGGCAAAAGCATATCATTAGATAATTACAACATATTACGTTTTAGGTAAGGTTTTTATTCTTTTTTTTTATCTTTCAAATTTAAAATGTTAACCTGAATAACTTTTTTTTTGGCAGGGGAAAATGCTTTAAGCACTCCAAGTGCTTGGTCTTTGGCAACTTGGTTGTGTGGGACTCTCAATAAAACCTACCCACTAAAAACCCCTCAAAGCCCTCTCCGGTGTCTGAAACCATTTGTATAAAATATAATGTCAGATACCGTCGGCTGCCTACATTGTCTCGACCGTTTCTGTCCTACATCTGCTGTTTTTGCCTATTCAGTTCGTCATACTCTTTCGTGTGCATGATTTCCCTGATCATTTCATGTATAGCGTTCCAGTTGTCAGCGGATTCTAACATTAACGGAATTAGCGTGTCAGGTGTTATTTCGCCTCCAATATTTACATGAGTTATCCTTCTTGTTTCTTTCCATCTATCGCACTGTTCGGGTATATCGACCTTACCACAAAACATACAGCTATCCTCCACATCTTTTCCTATTCTTTTGGCAAACGCTCGAAAACATCCATGTGCCGTCAAGGCCTGGGACAGGTAGTAATCGACATTTCGGTGTTCACATTTTATCCAGGCCCTAAGGTCTCGAATCAGGCGCTTCGTCAATTGAGCTTTCTCTGTAATCATTAATATTTACTGTTTCAAACCATTCGCGTGAATTAACAGAGCTATTCATTACACACCATACTATATTTGTATTGCCAACATCGCTGCATCGCTATGATTTTCATTGACTACATGTACAGCAAATTTACTCTTTTTATTACATTTACGACATAATTTATTATATGGAGGGCAATTACCTCTTTGGTGCTCTTGACCACATCTATTACATTTAAAACCACTATTCTTATTTACTAAATTATCAGATTTTGTTTTAAATTTATTATTTCTTCTGTCACTGCACTCACTGATATATTTCTGTCTTATTCACCGCACTGCAATTCCCACCAGTATTTTCTTTCGTAATTTCTTCTTTCTGCGTAGCAGCACTGCTTTCCATTGCCCGACAGATATCAATTGCCTCGGTTAACTGTAAATCCGAATGTTGTGATAGTTTCTCCTGTCTTAGGGTTGCTGATTCCTAAAACAAGTCCATCTCTCGATAATATATCTTTTTCTTTAAACTCGCAACTCCCAGCTAGTTGCTTAAGAGGCGTTACCAACTGATCGATTGTTTCACCAGGTAACTGATCTCTTTTAAAAAACTTGAAAAGTTCATACACTAAATCCTTTAAAAGGTTGCAATACTTGTAAAATTTTTCCAATGCTACTTTTAACTTCTTAGAATCCTCTCCATCTTCAAATTCAAACATATTGAACATTTCCATCTTTCATCACCCATTAGATTAAATAATATTGCTATTTTGACATCATCCGGTTTAGCACTTTTGCCTGATGCTATGAGATATTGCTCGAATTTTTGCTTCCATAGCTTCCAGTTACTACCCACATTTCCATTGAAATTTAGTAATTCCGTTGGTTTGCTATACTCTGCCATTCTGTTTTTTTTCCACTATTTTCTTCCTCACAATTTTACATGTAGAAATTCTCTCTTTTGTTTTTTTGCCACCATGTTACGTATACGTAGTAATAAAACAATATGTGGCTTGTATATGTTTGTATTATACTAATAAATACATAATGTTATGAAAAGGTACGTCACCTATCATGAACAGCCGACTATGTAGTACGGCGGGTCGGCGCTACCAACCATGATATGTTACACTGACAATAGCCGGTAAATGACATTTATATTAGGTTCACAAATAAATTCCTTTGCTGTTTACATAAATAAAGTTGGTACGAAAGATCGCTAAAGCGCCAAACATATCCCCCATAAAAGCATAAAAACAATTTACTTCTTATGTTTGGACGCCACGCGAATCAATTGAGATTAATTGGCCACTCACATATTCATTTAGGAAGAAAATGACTCATTTTTCAAGGAGATGAAGGCTAGAGATGATAATTCAATCGTTTCCTTTCATGTAGTATAAAAAAGCATGGATCCTGTTTAATGTTTGTTAATTTTGAAATCAAACACTAGTACATAAAGGAGTATATATTAACAATGATGTAGGAACTTGATTAGAATGTAAAAACAACTGACACCATATTACATTAACCACCACGTCTAAATACTGACGTATACAACTTCATTCACATTTGTACATCACAATAAAACCAACATAATACCAACAACTGAAAAACATGAACATGGAAAATACATTGTAATACGAACATACAAAAATAATACAAAAGAGAAGCAAGCAAGAATTCTTGCCATGCACAAAATCCTTGGATATTCAAGTGTAAAGTAGGTGATGAAGACAAAAGCTGGGCTCCCCATATTTGCTGTGTTATGTATGTCAGACTTCTTACAGCGTGGGCAAAAGGTAAACGACATATGCCTTTTGCTATTCCTATGATTTGGAGGCAACCATCAGATTATATTACCGATTGCTATTTTTGTCTAACAAATATAAGTGGTATGACTTCTAAATCCAAGCATACCAGTACCTCACAGTCCGGAATTACCTGTGCCTAAACCTCCAGAAAACATGACACTAAGTAACGATGAAAGTGCTGATGATACCAAGGCAAATGGAACCCTGTTATGTTGGCAGACTATTGCTGGACGCAGAAGAGAGATGTTTCTGATGCTAAGTACAGCCCAAAGTCACATATCAGCACATTTTCCAAGTAAATATATCACTTTGTACGTCATTTTTTCATGATTTATACACATATTACAATATATACTTTCACAAAGTTTCATTGCTTTGTCACTCTGAAACCCTGCCTGATAGAAAAATTCTGAAAACCGATATGAAATAAGTGTAAAAAGTACTACCAAGTTCATCCACTTTACCTCGTGGGACAAAATAAATTTTGAAATTTTGTTGACCAGTGTATCCTCACAGAAATACTGAGCATACTGCTCGCAATTAACAAACCGTGATGAAACAATCTATAGCAAATATTGGCAAGTCAACATAATATGAAGGTTTGTAATATAGCGCCATTACAACTAAAACCGCTAAACTTCATACGTTAATAAGTATCCGGAACAAATTGATTTGTGTTGGTTGGAATATTTTGTTTGTTTATGCTTAATTTTACAATTTCTTCAAGAAAGAAAACTTTCAGAATGACTTGATCCATAATAAAATTGGTTCAAAAATCACATCTATAGAAAAAGATTGCCTGAGCAAGGTCTTGTTTAGTTTTGAAAGAATCAGAACGCAGGTCTTTTAGGTCAAGGGTCTAAAATTTGGAATAAAATCAAATATGAAATTTAAATAGCTTTTAAAAGTGAAAGATTCCGTTGATTTAAACATTTTGCAAACCAAAATTATTCAGATCGGGTTGCCTGAACATGCAGCGGGAAGCATTACCAATCTATTTCGCTATGTTAAAGTTTTTATAAGACCAAATGCTAACGAAAATGGTCCAAGATGTCTCCAAGGCCTCTTGCAAGGATCTACCAATCCAATTCTTTTTAATATTTACACCCGAGATTGCCATGATATCTTTACTACACATCTCACCAGCATACAATATGCCAAAAATATTTTTCTCTATGCAAATAATAAGAATCTAGACGTTCTTATTTCAATCATCACAATCAACGATTCAATCAATTAGGAAATTGGCTAGCATGTAATACCCTAGATTTGGAACCTCAAAAAACCAACATTTTGTTTTTTTCACGAAAGAGGGTGGTACCAGCGGGCAAAATACAATTGGGACAAAGTAAATTTCCTATTCGGCAAGATGTGAAATACCTGAGTTTATATATAAATTATAAATTGAAATGGACAAGACACATTAATGAAATCGTTGCAAAATGCGAGAAAGCTCTCAATTTGATGAGAGGAATCATGAAGGTATCGTGGGGTACAGATTTTAAGGTTTCGATGAATATCTATAAAGCACGTATAAGATCTATCATTGATTATGTCTGTACCATCTACGCTAAAACAAGCAAGACATTGTACAACATAAAGCTCTACGGTTGTGCGTTGGCGCAATGAAATCCACACCCATTGCCGCCCTTCAGATAAAAGCCCAGGAACCTCCGCTTTTTCTGCGTAGAAAGTTTTTGGCTGTGAAATATATTTACAAATTAAATTCCAAATGTTTGCCGTTATTACTTACTAAAATAAGTACATAATCTCTTCAAGATCTAACCAACGCATATTGGGTTAAAAACGGCTCGCCGCTTTTAGTTGTTGCTTTCAGATTTACAGCAAAGTTTCAGGCTCCTATATATGCTCCATCGATACTTAATTTATCGCTATTTGAATATTATAATTCTATTAGTTTCATTTTCCCTAAATATATTGGCCAAGTCATACGTTAAAAAACGCGTTGATAATATATACGAATGGATCTAAAAGTGATAAGAGATGCGGGTGCGCATACTACACCGAACATGACAGGAAGAACGTTAAAATGGAGTTCCAATTGGATTCGGACGCTAGCATCTTTACTGCAGAGGCAGTTGCTACCTTGGAGGGACTCGAATATGGTTTATCGACATCTCATAATCATATAGTAATCATGACCGACTCGATGAGCGTATTAAGAACATTATAAGTGCGCAGGCAGCCCTACAATATGCACCCCATCATTAGAGACATGTTCAATCCCTTAAATAATTTCAATCCACGTGGAATTTTATTGGGTTAAGAGCCATTCAGGAATACAACCAAACGACATAGTCGATCAAGTGGCTAAAGGAAGTTGCACTTCCGGCCGTGCCTATCAACCAGTACTTTGTGAGGCGGAGGTTGTGAATATTGCTAAGAAAATCATATTGGGGCAGGATTGGGAATCTTATTGGGAAAACACGTATTCTAGTAAGTTGACGTAGTACGCTTGTATACACCCAGAAACCAAAACCAACTCGTGATACTCCGTCCACAGCTTTCCACGTCTCTATCACACCACTATTGCCTGGTCAAAATTTGGTCATGGCAGGTATCCGGCCCATCTATTTAAAATTAATATTGTTGAGGCACCTTTATGTATATGCGGCGAAGAAAATGCGTGTTTGAACCACATATTTCTCGCTTGTCCGTCACACAGTAACAGTATCAATCATTTATATAATTTCCTCATTTCCGAGTCCATTCCGCTCCCCACAAATATTGTGTCTTTTGAGCCTTAATAAGAAAAATACATGCGACAGCCTTATTAATTTTGTAAAATAATTCCCCTGTGACTTCTCTACTGATGGCCTTGTTTACTGATTGCGCATGGGCTATGATCCCGCAGGCAAAACAAAGTGAAAGATAGTAAAAAGTCCAAAATTAATGTATGAAAATTTAATTATGCATGGTTTTCATTGAAGGAAATCATATTTACATACCTTTAATGAAAGTGAAAAATCACTAACAATAAGAAAAACCAAACAACTTCCAGCTTTCCTATAAAATGCATTTTAATTACTTCAAAACTTTTTAAAAATTTTCAGTCAAAAGTATTTGTAAATACAAATACTTTGGACGACAAAAAGTACGAAATGTTTTACCGCATACATGTGAGTGTGTTTTTATCTAATTAGTACAGTCAGTAATAAAGCATCAATTTATTTAAACAGTTCAGACATTTTTATGTACATTGCATAAGCAATTAATGCCTACACAAATACGTACATAGATATATTCCGTCATAAATTACAGAAATTTTCTGTACACATCTCCTGTACTCTTTACTTGGTTTATCCTAATAATTACAGTTGTTTTTCTACTATTTGTACAACGCAATAAATACCAGCCCGCATCTTTCATGCACCGTAAATTTTAATAACGAACACGTTTCGAGTATTAGAGAATCTCTGGACAGTTTTGTTAACGTGTCGGCTAGGATAAAGTAATGTTGGTTTGCGTGTTGGCAGTAATATTTTTCTTCACATTTGCCGTTCCTAATTTTATTTTTACCGTTAAAAACTTGTGTTAGGGGATAACATTAACCAGCGCTGCCCGAGTCTAACAAAGGCGTTACTGGTAATTGGATTTAATTGAAAGTTACGACTTTGGTGTGTCTAGCGTCTTTAGATTTTATCTAATATTTGAGGAAGTAGTGTGGCTCATAATTGAAATTATTTTCTACGAGATGATTTAATAAGAAGGTATTTACTTATATGTAGATACATACACGTATGACCACATCGGAACGGGGGATGGCTTTGCGAATGGTAACCGCGCATTCGAGTTTCACTGATAACGAGAGATATCCAGTAGGAGTGCATCATGTCTGCTCTATCACGTAATACTGCGCAATTTTTCGGTACTGTCGGAATACGGTAAAAAGTAGTTTTTATATTGATTTTGTAGCTGCTATGCGATGCAGGAGAACGAAAAAGTAATTCTAAGTAGGAAAATAAACAACGATTCTTATTAAATTAAACAAAGGAAAAATAAAATCCACAATTATTCAAAATGAATTCTATAACAATGTTACTTTATGGAGGGTTGGAAAATACCCCCACCCGCGGCCAAACAATAGCCGAGTCTATCGTAAAACTTCCGCCTCACTGCCTCGAGATTTCGAGATTGTTGCAAAAATTCTCTACAGTTCTACTTGCAACAGTTGCAACATCGCTATTGTCGCAAAACTGTAAACATTTTGTTTGTTTGTTGTCAGCAAAAAATCGCAGGGATTGAGGTCGGCTGATCGAGATGGCCATTTTATCGTGCCCTTTGCAATTACACGATTAGGAAAGGTGTTTTCTAAAAACTCCTTTACTAATCTGGTGTTATGCGCGAGACAATCGTCTTGCATAAACCAAATAGCATCAAAATCGGGGCTTAGTTGACGGACACCGGAAATAATTTGCCTTCGCCCCAAATTCAAATATTTCATTCTATTAAAATTACCGTCGATAGCAAATGATTCTATAATATTATCATCCAAAATACCCGGCCAAACGTTTTTCGGGGTACTGAGTTCTTACATTACGGATGTTGATTTTCTCGTGACTAATATCGCACGACTGAGGGATTCTGTTTGCCATGACGTGGGAAGGAAGACTCGTCGGAAAACAGAATATTCTTTTCTTATAATATACGTCCTTGTTAGCCCTTCCCACCATGGACGCACCAAACTCCATTCTTGCAAAATTGCACTTTTGAACTTTACAACTTTTGTATTTATTGCGTTTCAGAATACGTTCCACTGTACTGCTACTGACACCGATTTCGTCTGCAATACTCCCACTTCAACCAACGAACAAACCCTCACTTCTCTCTCCTCCCGCTCGGGAGGTGTTAGAGGGATTTTCGGCTGTTCGTCTATTTGTTTGGATTTACGATTCAATCGTCCAATGCAAAGGAATAGGACGATGCACGTACTCTACGGCAAATAGATCGACCGTGCTTTGGTAGGAATTTCTAGCAAAATACCATGCTATGATTTGTACCTTATTTGCGGTTGTATAAGCTAACATAGTGTATCCGAAATTGAAGATCATTTGTTAGAACTTTGCGTGCGCATAGACAGATACAAAATGATTCAGAGAGGCGTGCTGCGTGCTATGGTGCGGCGTTGCGCGCGATGAGGCTAGCCGGCCGGGATAAATGCTAGTACACCAGATCGCGTTACGTACAATATATCTCGCACCCCCGTAAGAGCTGAGCATACGTGTATACCGTAGGCTTAAATATTTAACTAGAAATATGCAAGTATAGAGATATACTACTAGAGAATATTCCTCCCCTATTGAAATGTTTCATGATTTGTTTCTTAGGACCACGTGCAGTAAAAAAACAAATAAAATTGATTCTAATTTATAGTCGCTTTAAAATTAATGGAAACGCGGTGCGGGATCGCTATAAACATCAAAGGTGACACACATATCTCAGTCTAGTCGAGCCCGCATACACATCGACAAAGCGAGCACTGGTACGGAATATGTATATCGTTACTACCAGCGATTCCAGAGAACAATCTCGCTCTTCGAAGGAGCATGGAAGCAATAAAAATAGTTGCCGTTGCGGTTTTGCCGCTCTGGAAATGGTTAAAAAGGTCAGGGAGTTACATAGATTCGAAGTAGTGATCGTTGTTCTAGGATATCTGCTCTTAGAAGTCGACTGGAAATGACGGTGGATTCTGTTAGGTTAAGAGATTAATACCAAAGCAAAACAAAAGCTTTTCGGTGTAGGATGAAAACAATTTTAATGAAAAATATGTTTCTCACGTGAACAGTAGGTCCTAACGTATCCCCTTGAGGAACTCTTGAAGAATAAAACCAATATGTTTGATACCCTATCTAGTGTACATAAGTTTATTAGTTTCAATTTCATGCCTTTTATGGCTGCTTGACTCTCACTATACATAACGTTTCGAAATAAGCATTGCTTGATCGTCAAAACGTTATTATTTCAAACATATTCTAATTGTCCGACTTTGAAGATTTCCTTTTTCTTTTCAACATCACTCTAATTTGGCGCTCATCAGCACTAAAATAATTGCGACCGCAATGTATGTTCTAGCAATAAAACCTGAAAAATACCGCTGACATTAATCGTTAATTATTTGCGGTTACGAACAAGTGGTTTCACACATGCACATAGGCGATCTTCTAAGAACGTCCTTGTAGTGAGCGCATATTATTCTATGGAATTTAAGTACTATTCTCAAAGAAATGTTCGAACTATTAACGTATTACCGCTAAGCCGGATCTGTAATTAATAACAAGTAATATTTTCGAAAAAAACTCGCTAGTGTTAATAAATACAGATTGTATTGAAATCTTATCAAAATCAAACATCAAACGATTGAAGTGAAAGTTAACTTATTACGATTACTTATAAAGAAGTAATTCCAAGATCTTTGACATTTTCCAACGATTTGGGGTGGCCTCATTAATATAAAACATTAACTTTACGTGAGAAAGAGATAACACTACAACATAGAAACATTCAACTAGAATTTATTGACAGCATATCAAAAAGAAAAGTTATTAATTTAAAAAAAATTGAAATCATGGGCGAGAAGAAGATTGTCAATAAATTTTAAGAATAACTGTGGCGCAAGGTTACTACCTTGCGGAGCGTCAGTAGTTAGTCAAAATAAAAGGTGAAATCAGAACTATGACCTTTAGAGTTGATATTTTCTTGTCCACTTGTCAGATAAGAATGGAATATTTTAAAGAAAATTGAAGAAGCCAATGGAGTCAAGTTTCCTTAGAGGAATGTGGCGATTTGAAATGTCGAACGCTTTCGAAAAGTTAGTTTAAACCATATTTATTTGTTAGTTGTCAAGCCGCATTAAAATAACTAAACAACAAAAAAATATTCTTTGATTTTCTTATACCCATCATCTATCCCCCGGGCTGGACATATTACTATTAGTCCATACACAAGGGAGTTCGCCTTTATCCGCCGAGCGGGAGATATTAAGGAGAATTCCACCAATAATTCAAAAAACAATCGTATAGGCAATCCTATGCGCATTCGATTCAAATCACTGAAAAACAATAGTTCAATTGACTTCCGAGAAAATTAATTCGAATTTTGAGCGGGCAATAACGGATAATTACAAATGCAAATAGTAAACGATTGCTATTCAATTATCTCCATGCATAGATTTTAGATTATATGCAGATAAGAGAAATGCTGTTGTAGTCTAATTAAAATTTAATTTGCAGTGATATAAGGCTTAGGGATTAACATACGTTTAGGTGTGTATGTAAGAGGTATGGACACTATATATTAAATATGAATTATAGCTATTAAATACCAGTAAAGTATTCGTATTTGAACTTTATTCAAATGAGCACGTTTTTATTACAAACATATACAAGATACGATACAAACATCCATTCACATTCACGGCCAATCGCGACGACGTCACAAATGTGACGTTACGATTCTGATATCATTCCTATAAATAAACTTCGACACGTTTTATGTATGTTATGAATGTATGCATAAGTATCTATCTATCGTATTCCTCCCACATATTTCTTCGCTTACAATTGAGCCATTTTAGCTAATTGTTTAGCGAACGCGTATGCGAAAAGGATCGACGTAGAATATATGTAATCTCGCTTCTTTTTCCATGCAAATGCGGCTATTGTGACGAAGATATTTGCATGCGGTGAGGTATCGAATATAAACAATGTATGCGCTAATTTTCTAGAAGCTTTTTTCTAAATAAAAAGCGAATTGTATTTATTCGTCAATGGCACCTTGGTGTTCATGAATATGCATACTAGGAATTAATGTAAATTGGTTTGTTTAATCACCGCTTCTCACAAAATCATATCCTACTTGACCGTATTTTTTTAACTATTGCAACAAACAAAGCATAAAAGTGTCAGTCCATTATATTGATTTATATAATTATTTATACGATTATATTGATTTAAGTCAAATGCTTACATAACTATTAATATTGGATAGTAAAATAAACATTGAAAACATAATTTGAAAGGTGTTATTTGGATTATGCCCCAAGGTTGTCCACATTTTCTCACTGAACACATATGTGAAGCATCTTCATATGCACTTACAGTCTACTCATTTTAAGAAAACAGCGTTGGAGAAAATATCTCTGCTTACTATTGGCTGAAATCCGAAATAAATTCACACACATGAAAACAATATAATTTTTGGCCCAGTGAATTTATGTTGGATAAAATGAAATACCACTGATAACTGCGTTTTCTAGGTTTACTATAATGTCATTTGTCAAATTCAGTCCTTGCATTCCACTGTGATTCTGCCACTTTCGTCTTCTATTTTCTATCAAATTGTTGTTTGCTTATCTTTCCCGTTTTATTATGATTTAAATATTGTCCCCAAAATAGTTCTTGTTAGAACTCGATTATTGCAGTACTTGATAATTTGAAGTATGTTCTATCTATTGAATGTGGAAAAAAGGTGTTTATTGAGAATTATTACAGGGTGTTCAGTGTCTTAATATGGGTGACGACGAAATATTGAATAGAGATGATAACCCATTACCGGGACCATCAAAAAAGCCTCAAGGAAAACATATCCACAGTGGCCAAAGGTTAATGACTTACAATCTGCATTCCCAGTTGAAGCATGACAACTCGAAGTCGGCATCAATAAAATAGGCTGCAAAGCAGCTCGGACTCGGTGACAAAATTATGTGGAATATTGTAAAAGAAATTGATACTACGGGAATGTAAATTCACCCCCTAAAAACGTGTTCGTGAGACAATATATCATTTGGACGAATCTGAAAATCCACAATTAGAAGACATGTAACTACATTCTTTCTTTCTGCAAAATGAATAGCCTAACTGTACAAAAATATTAAGTGTAAATATAATATTTATTTTACATTGAAACCAACTTATAAAACTTCTTTAGGTTGTTAACGATGATGACACTTTACCTGAATTCAAGAGAACAAGATTGTGGAAAATTTTAAAGCAATTGGGAAAAACGAAGTCGAAACCCTATATTAATAGAACGGCAAGACATCGTTTTATGGAGGCTAACTGCTATTCGAAAATATCAATTGAGGAAATCGATTGATTATCACTGCAGACACAGGCTCATCATCAGCCATATCCGATGATAGGGCTTTCGATAAATTTGATTTTTAATAATGACTTTTTAATACATGCGTTTATTTCAGTTTTATTAGAAAGAAAACAAGTGGAAATATGTCAAATATTTGTGTTTTCATACATTTTAACAATGAACGGTAACAATTTGAACTTAGCAAGAGCATTTGATTGTTGTGTACATATAATTATTATTAGAACACTTATTGCAACTTCGTACAGTTATTTACCCGAGTTTCTTTGTATTTCTCTCTACAGTGATATCTTACTGGATCACACAACATGAATTTGTTAACGATTGCACACATTATATGGCTGTAGAAAAGAACACGTAGATTTTAAATCCCCGCATAAAAAAATAACCAATGAGGTTATAATACATTATAACCTTATTTATGATTTTCCGTAAAGTATAATTATCTATTTAATCAGCTCTTCCTATTGAAATAAATTTGAATTTGCGGCCATTTCCGAATATATCCTTATTTCTCCAGTGTGATACGTCCGCAAATCACAGCGCCCAATACTGTTTTCTTAACGTGAATGGAGTTTATAACTATATCCCAGAACAATGATTGTTGAATACTACCGGGACAGCTTCGCGAGGAAAGTGTTGGAAATGCAAAATAAATTATATTTTATTATGATTCGTAAATAACTGTGCGGTTTAATCTTTAATACATCTATTATTCTTACCGTTGCCTTGTTTGAATTTTCACACGACCATAATGCATTCGTCCAAATGTATAGACATTTTAACGGTGGTTGAATATGGCTATCGTACATGATCTACAAGAATTACGCGAATTACTTCATACAATTCATCAATATGGGCCACCATCTCCAGAAAGATTAACTGCTCCAAAAATGTTCGACTTTCAGAAATATTTGATGAGCGTAAGAAGGTAAGTGAAAATTGTGACAGAATCCATTAGAATTTAGCAAATCAGAAACCTATATTGATCGAATCTTTGTGAAAACTAATTATTACCAAAAATATAAGAATATTCCATACTGTTTATATATAGTTTATAGTTAACTGGAGAATGTATACAGGCACACTGCTAGTATCTTGGACATAAACATTAAAGAAGATGATTAAAATTCCTAATAATGTAGTGCACTTATAGAAGATGGTTAACCGAATATGAGCATTAAAGTAGATTATACCAAAATATATCTTTAAATACAGATGAGAGATGATCAACCCCATCTGTAGGAATTAACGTTAACCAGACACTCTAGCCCACGACCGCCTAAATATAATATATACTTTCAATACATGTTTTTCGTATATGACCAATGATACACGTTAGTTGTGTTTAAATTCCGTTCAATGGTTTTATATGGAAAGCTAGAGCTACTGTGCTCCTGTCAAACGTCATCATAGGAAAACTGCAGATGCGCATGGCCGGATAGACTGGAAGTGTATCATTTATATAGGAGGCCGTGCTCTAGCCACTCTCTAGCCACAATCCCTACAGATGGGGTTGATCATCTCCCAACTGCATTTAATACGCTATACCTTTTATATACGGGTTGGTACTATAGACATTGCCATCGCTTCCACAAAGGTGCACTGATGAAGTGTATATGGCGAAACAGGTCCGCACATAGCGGAGGCGATGGCATAAACGTCTTTTCTATTAAAATACGTCTTTATTAGATATCAGCCACCTTCTTAATTATATAAGAAAAAATTGATTGAAGCATATTCAAAACAAAACAAATTACAGTAAAAAAAGATACACAACTTATTTATTCCCTGTAGTAGTTTCCAGTTTTTATTCTATTATAATAAGGTATTTTATATTTATAAAAAAATGATTTATCAAAATTTCAATATTTATTATTCCGAAAACGAATTTTTTTTTGAATGGACTGTTTGGTCAATTTTTGAATGAAGTTACATACGTGTATATGTATAATGGTATTGTATTGTAGAAGAAGTCACGATTCCATACGCAGAACAAAATTTTATCAGTTGGAAGCCGTAACAGAATAATTACCCGAAGCTCATTGGCTAGATTGGCTTCGTAAAAATGTTATTACTGGTTTGTGCTGGCTGTCATGCAGTCCAGATCTAAATCCAACTTGAGAGGTTATATAACTCCGAGTTATTTAAAATATGTTACATGTTGTTGTTTGTATCCTAGAGGCTTAACACTTCAGGCCTTCAGGCCTATTGTATAACTCTACATTAGGTTTGTGTACGTGTGTGTGTGTGTGAAGTGTATAGCTTGGTACTGCCTCTCCACGCCGTAGAGGGTAGCAGTGTTGATTTATCCTCAACACTGAAGGGTACCGGGAGGCGCCAATGAAAGTAACTCTTTTTCTATTCAATTGACTACACGTCAATTATTCACACATGCGCTTACACCTAACACTAAAGTCGCTCAAAATATGTAGCTAAGTCTTTTAAGTCTATTTATTAAAAAGTTTGCTCAACAGTTTGTTGGGATACACTCCTAGCCTGGCTGCAGATTTCACGCTAGCACTATTTATGACTTCTTTTATATTAAGGAGCGTCCGTAGATTACCACCGTGTCATCTGCAAATATGACTGTTGTCGTATTTAAAATTGTTGGCAGATTAGCTCTGTAGATATAATACAGGACCTAATACACTTTCTTGTGGTACTCCACACAGGATCCAACTGAATACCTATATCGTGACTATAAGAAGACAGTGTGACAACATATTGAAAATTTAGGTCGACTTTTTGAATCAGTTGGAGATGTATGGGGCTATTACCCAAGCATGAAGTGCTCAACTGATCGACACAATGGAGCAAAGATGACAAGCTATTCGATAAAGTAAGGGCTTCCCGACCAAGGGCTAATAGCATTTTATTTCCCTTTATGATCTCTTACATAATACGTCACCGAATATGTATCATTTTGCTGTTACTTTCTTACAGCTCCTAATTATAAGGCACGATATTTAGGTATTTTTGTTAATCATTATTGTTGAGATATAAATAAGGAGAATAGTATGTGTTTCCAATCTCGTTTACTTGTAACCATGCAATTAAAGTATATTTTGTTTTGATTAACTCGTTATATTAGTTCTTGATTGTGAAAAATGCAAAACAAATGCATCGTTCTTAATTACGTGGCCAACACTGTAGATACATACATATATAAAATATTCCAGCCATCAATCACATGGGATGGCAAAAGCTGGATTCTAGTAAGTATTTTATAAATAGATTATAGGTTTTAAATGAAAATATTTACAAAAAGATTCTAAAGAAATCCCAGAGATTACATAAAATAATAGATTGTATGACGAGGAAAAATTTAATGTTGAATTTAAATTTCAAAGAGCCTAAGTAATTGGGTCTTCTATTTGCTGAAACTATCTAAGAAATACATAGTTTGGAAGAAACTTGTCCTAAGATGAAATGCATTTTTAAAAAGAAGCAAATCGAAAAGTCAAATATCTTGCTTGAAATTAGATAATTTAGTGCTGGAAATATATAATAGTTTCAATTCCATTTCATCTAGAAACATTAAAAATATTTGTTAAACTGCTGTAATTTCACAAAGGGTACATGACTTGGAATACTACAGCTTATCATTACTGCGGTAAATATAAAAAGCAAAAGGGCGCCCAATAAGATAGTTGTTGATGGCAATACTGTGGAAGATCATTGTGAGATTGCGAATATCTTCAACAAATATTTTTTAAATCTTTCTAACACCAATATTTCTGGTACTAAATACAACCACCTGCTAAGATCTAGTGTTCAGTCCGTGTTTGTTGATACTATAAGCTCTAACCTCGTTTATTAGCAACGTACAAAACACAAATTCCGTAGACCACTTAATGCTTGTGCCTATATAATAAGAGATATATTCTCTAGCCTCTTCAATTGGTCTCTGGAAAAGGTGTTTTCCCACATGTATTTAAAGTAGCGAAAGTAGTTCCTATATTTAAAAAAAAAGATGGTCCACATCAACCGGCTTCGATTTTATGTAACCTATCTAAGGTTTTTGAAAAAAAAAAGTGCTTGAATGTATTTATAGTAACTTAACCAATTATAATGTGCTACATCCTGCTCACCATGGCTTCGTCAAAGGAAAATCTATACAAACCGCGTTATTCCTGTTTCTAGCAAGAATCTTCAACAACTTAGACAATGGTCAGAAATGTATATGGGTCCCTTTAGGGATTTGTCAAAACCTTTTGACTTCGCCAACCATGATTTGCTGTTAAATAAATTGCAGTCATGTGGAATACTGTATAATTGTCTGAAAGGAAGTATTTGGTTGTAACCAATAACATTTCTTTAGAAAGTCCGGTGCGATCTGGAGTGCCGGAAGGATCAATATTAGGACCACTACCTTCTTGTTATTCATTAACGATCTGCCAGGTTGTATCAATGCGGATGATAATACTTGCGTTGATGTAGCAGTCAATATGAATGATTTGATAATGCAGACCCAGATCGTAGTTAATAAACTTGTTCGAGGGTTTGCTGCTAATGATATGATTGTGAATATAGATAAAACGGTATCTATCTAGTCTACACCAAGGAGAAAAGAGGCCGATCGGAGTCAACTGCTTAGAATTGACAAATAAATTCAACAAATTTTATCCACAAAATTCTTAGACTTACATATATAGGTAAAGATCTTGGTTGGTCAACTCTTATCGACGCATTATGCATTAAACTATCACAGACTCTTTATACAATTTATCGTCAAAGAGACCTAACAAATCGGGATGTCGTTAAAACCTATTATTGCACTTGTTTCGAGTTTTGTACTAAATTCAGTCTTATTTTTTGAGGCTGCAATCGCAAGGTATTAGAGCATTTCGTCTGTAAAAGTGTCGCGCCGCCACAGTTTATTTAGAAGTCTAGAAATCTTGTCACTACCAAGATTATATATCTATGAAATTTTAGTATTTAGCAAAAATATGGAATCCGTTTCCTAGGTCACGACATATTTTTTTACACGAAGAGCAGGTGATTTTACGATTGCTATGGATAAACTAACATAAACTAAACACCGTTGAAAGTAATCGTTTGTCTATCCAAGACACTTTTTAGTCTGTTTGGCATAGAAACAACCAGCTTTTGTGTGACTTCTGGTGATATTTGATCCCAAGTTTCCTGGAGGTATCGTTTCAAGTCGGTCTTATTTGAAATTTGTTCCTTCCTTAATTCTAAGTCCAATATATGCGAAAGGTTTTCGATTGGATTTAAATCCAGACTTTGAGGGAATGTGGAAGTACTTTAGGCACTCTGTATAGCAACCATTCCTTAACCATATTCAATTTTTCTACATTTTTTGGAATTTCTTCTTGCAGAATGTTGAAATAGCCTTTGGCATCTAAAATTCCTTCAATAAAATGTAACTGACTGATACCGTTGCATGACATACTACCCGAAACCGTGACATGACCACCTCCATGCTTCACAGTGAGGGCTAAATGTTCTCTTTGTAAATCAGTTCTTGATTTGCGTCAAACCATTTGTCGTCCATCCCATCCGAAAATATTAAACTTGCTTTCGTCCGTGTATACCATCTTTCGCCAAAATTCCGGAGGTTTATCTTTGAACAAATTCGTATGCTGTACGCGTTTTGATTTATTAGTTTCGCTAATAAATGGCTTTCTGCGTGCTACACGCTCGTGGTAATTGGACTTTCTTAATACTTTTCGAACTGCCTCTGCACGCACGATCTTTCCCGATGATGATCCGATATGCGCAGCTAACGTGCTTGCACTATTTTTGGATTTTTTTTCAACTCGCTTAAAATTTGTCTCTCATCATGGTTGCTTAAAATCTTCGGACGACCAGTGCGAGGTTTATTATCGATACTATTATTTTGTTTGTATTTTTGGATGATGTAGTGTACTGTTCTATGAGGTTTTCTTACATCTACGGCTATTTGTCGCAAACTTTTGCCGTGCTTATGCAGTACAACAATAATTTGTTTCGCAGCTTCACCAAGTTCGTTTGTTTCCCGCCCCATGTTACGGACTGCGTACGACTGTGGTTTCATCCCGTCCTAATATACTTTTAGAAGTAAACACATCGGGTTTTCCCCCGTTTCTAGTTCAACTATGCTTGGTGTTCCCCCATTTCTTTACCAGAAATCAAGTGTTCAAATATTTTATTTGCTTGGAATGTTTGTTTTAATTTAATAAATGGTTTTCCATTTGAAATTTTGAGTTGAATTGTAATGTATAGAGTTTTAACGTCGATATTTTTTTTCATGGTGTCTGTATGTAAAAAAATGCACGGTGTTCAAATACTTTATTGACCCACTATATAATATACTTCGATCATTATGTAGTGCCCATCGTCTTTGGATAAAGATATTATTATTGTACTTCAGATAGATTCTTAAAATAGATTAAAACAAAAACTTCCTAAAATATATTGATTCAATTCTGTATTTTGAGAATTTAATTGACAGTATCAATTTTGCAAAAATAAGTATTGAATGAATATCAGTTGGATTTCAACCTGATGTATGCAATTGTGTTATGAAGAAAGACAAGTGAGACACTTCGTTTTTATAGTTATGACCAGACAAGAAATAAACAATCCACAATGGAATAATATGCAAGATAATATAGCTAGAGAATCACTTTTTCTAAATTCATTAAATCGTACTAAAATTTGTACAAATACATAAATACTAAGCGGAAATCCGAAAACAAAATATAATCAACTTTTCAACAAACATTGCAATAAAGACCACAGATAAAAGATTATGTATCACCACTTCGTTATATCAGCCTCTTTTTCCACGACAGTAAAATTTCTGCTGCCAACAAACAAGATACTGATTACAGACTCCGCGCCCACAATTACATACGCGTTTCATCTACATACATACATTGATTTACTTGCATACACACAGTTGTAACGGGGCAAAGCACATGTTAACGAATTTATTTTATCTCTCTAGTTCTCGATATGATGTCATGTCTATTTATAGAACCGCCGCTTTATTGGATTTGTGTTTGTAATTTATTGATACGAAAAACCGGGCTAATTAAATTATAATCTTCCATCCTCTACGTGCATTGTATTGCCTAGCTCGACAGTAATAACTGCCGGATTTAATTGATTATGGGCTTTTTTATGGTTTGTGTATGTAGTGCCATGTGGAACTGTATTATTTCGTTTAAAAAAATAAATCACAGTCGTTTCAATTAATGTATTATTGCTTATGTACAATATGTATGTTACATATTCAATTTTTCGTTAACAACTGGGTTTTATTTTGCATTATTTGACATTATAGTACTCAGAATACCTACCAAAAGAAATGATAAAGATTATATGAATACCAATACAATTGTCTAGGGATATCATAAAAAGATAATCGCAGAAATAATCCCTATTTATTACTACAATAGTGTAATTCAAGAAAAATAATCTGCAACTTCGTATTGCAGGCTAAGCAGCATCAATTCATGTCTATGCTGTATGCGATAATGGAATATCTCGATACGCAGATATTTATTGCTGGAAAATCAGATATACCAGGGATGCCTTTTATATCTCGGGAATAGAGAACAGAAACTAAAATTAATCATGGTACATGGCCTTATTGTTGTTCAAAATATTCTTCATGAATATCAATACACTTTTGCATGCGCTTGAACCAGTTTTCGAAGCACTTTCTCCACTCCGATTGAGGTATCTACAAAATATGCATTTTGAAAGCATCAACCGCTTCTTGAGCTGTCGAAAAACCTTGACCACGTAATTTTTGTTTGATTTGCGGAAACAAGAAGATGTCATTGGGTGCCGAATCAGGGCTATACGGCGGATGACCCATCAATTCAACTTTTCCAGATGCCAAAAACTCTTGTTCGAGCTGATGTGTGAGAGCTCGCATTGTCCTGGTGGAGAATGATCCATCTTCGGCGGTTGGTTTCCCTTATTTTTCCGAATACTTCTGGCAAACAAATGGTTGTGTAATGGTACAGTTACAACATGACGGGTTGTTTCCGAAGAAACAGGCGAGCATGTGCTTCGAAGTGCTTCGTGCGCGAACAACTTTTCTAGGATTTGGCTCATCTTGAAAGATCCATACAGTCGACTGCCGTTTACTTTCGGGCTCATAGGCATAGATCCATGATTCGTCACCTGTTACAACATGTCATAGACATGTTTTGAAGTACCGTGATCGTATTTTTGGAGCATTTTGTTTAACCAATCTACATGAGCCTTTTTTGAACGATTGTCAAATTATGTGGAATCCAACGCGAATAAATTTTTTTGACGGCCAAATGTTGATGCAATCAATGGTCATCAATGGTTTTCGGAACAACAACTGATTTTGGACGGCCTTCACGAAATTCGTCAGTGAATGAAGCACGGCCACGATTGAATTCGGTGTACCACCGGTATACACTAGTTTTTGATGGTGCTTCATCGCCAAATGCCGAATTAATGAGGAATAAAACGAAAATAAACCAAAATTTTTATCCTTACTGGGTATCAATTTCATTTTTCGTTTTTGGCGAATAGTAAGTACTGAACAACCGGCGAATCTTTGCATCATATAATTTAAAGAATATATTAATGAAACCAGGACGATGAAACTGTCAGTCAAAGGAAACCTGTACACCCAATATAGTTTATTTATTTAAAAAAGTACTTAAATATAGATCTGTGTACTAAAATGGATTAAATGCTGTAAAAAAAATTATCCCTAAGTTCCAAATAGTTCCGACAAAAATAGAAAAATGATTGTTAACCTCAAAGTGAAACTCGTACACATTTGAAATTTTGGTTTTATACCATCTTTTGTTGTTGTATGGAGAGTCCTTTATTCACAATCACATCCCTTAAGCTATTGGGCACCGACCTCACAAATTCCTCACAGTATTATGGGGACATTTTCTTCTATAGAACAGCTTTAAATAGTTCTTTATTGTAAATTGCGCGCTGTCGTATCGCAATGATTAACTAAGTCCACAAATTCTCAGTAACATTGAGATCTGGATTCTGCAGAGGTGCTTCAATTACTTGTGGACAATTATAATATAATTAGAGTCATTAACTTGGTAAAATTTCAATGATCTCTCTATTCCAAGTTTCTCGGCGCTTTGATTTAAATTTTATTTTAAATTTTTAGATGTATATTTTGATTCATAATACTTTTAATAGTGTAGATTTCCAGGACCTCTGGCAGACATACACGCCCAAACCATAACAGAAATCTATATGTTTCCTTGTGGCTCGCAAAATTTTCTTCTTTAGTGATTGATCAGCTCTTCTCTGTACTCTATAGCTGCCCATCTGAATCGAAAATATTAAATTTCGTAAAAATTCGTAAAAATTACGTCTTTCCAAAACTCAAAATCCTTTTCTTGATATTCTTCTGCATATCACAAAATTTGTTAACCTTACCGTTCCAAGCGTTTTTGGAGGTACTCAGCTATTTAACTTATGCTTTTGCAAGAGGTTTTGAATTCTTTGAGGATTAACAGCATTATTTAAATACTTTTGTACCAAGCTTGCCAAATTTGGGACAGAAATTTTTCGGATTTTCATTTTCTTCGAATCCACCGTTTTTTTTTTTAAATTGAATGTTATCATTAAAACATTTTCTAAGACTTCCTCTAATCTTATTTGGGGTTTTATTCTTGGTACTGTATTACCTCTGTTGACCAGTCAGTAGATAACAAACATCTTTTGCATAAAACCAAAGCTAATTTGGACATGCGAAATAGGCCTTTGGAGATATTTCAATAAGTGGTTATAATCATTATTCAAAAAAATCAATAAGAAACAGTTATGAATGACCCCCAAAGCGCTATCATCAAAGCATATCAAAGCATACAGGTCGAAAGATACCATATTGCATCACGTAAAAACTGGGGGACATCCTAGCAGGTTATATATCTTCCACTGGATCCATCGAGTAATAAGAGGTTGAAAAGGCAGAGGTCTGCAAGAATAATGAGGACTCATCATTGGAGGAGGCCTAATTACACTACTGTACGGCAAAGCAACCCATAAGCCAATTCATTAGCCTATAGAATATTATAATTATGAATGCTAATACATGTGTCAGATAGAGAAAAGTATTTTTGTTTTTAAATTAATTGATGGAAATATTTATGCACCAGAATCGCACCAGAAAGTTTACAACTTTTAGGTTCCCAGGTTAAATAGGCGTATTTTTGATGCCTTCAGTTATCGCAGGAAGCGTTAATATGGATGCATGTTAACTTGTGGTGACATATGTAGATATTTTCAATGTTTCCTTTAATTTTTCACTCAACTGCACTGCTATAATTGTGTATAAATATGTGTAGGTGCATGCATTTGTAGTATATATAGTTGACAAGTGCAAGTTTGTCATCAAATTATAATAAAAGTTCTCACTATTTATAGGAAAAAAATAAAACTGGTGAAATTGCATTTTATCCTAAGGAAGTAATACAACGAAAGATTAATCCGTGATATCAAAATATTACAATTTGTTGTAGAAATACATAATACATATCTCCGTATAATTTCAGATTTTTTAAAACCTACAATGACCTGAAACTAGAAATTAACAAGAGGTGCAGAAAGTAAATCAGAATTAATACATGATTACAAAAGCTAAGAAAAAGGAGGATTATGTAATTTTTAAAAATAACGCCTCAAATTGGATAATGTACAATGAGGGAAATAAAATGATTCACGCCAATAGTATAATTAATTCCGGGCTTGAGGAAGGGTAACCGCTTTTAATATATGCTTATTTTTTTCTTGATTCATAATCCTTGCGGCAAGGAGTGGTTCTTTAAATTCGACGGAATGTTACGTAGATACCGGATACACATTATGTTCTTCTCGGATCAAAACAATTGTGATATATGTGATTGAATGAATATCAGTAATAATTAATAAAAGTTTCCTTTCTGGTTTAATTAAAATTTGAACAAACCAAAGGTGTTTGCGATTATCAAATGATTTTAAGCATTATATCATAGTGATACAGTGACTCCATAAAGTATTCGCTATATGAAACCGATATTAACGTAAATGCAAAATGATTCTTCAACGGAATATTTAAGTGGAATTTAAGTCACGTTTGATATATTTACTATTTAAAAAAGTAACACGTGTAAATGCGAATGCTGCGAAACAAAAACCGTTTACAGTATAGTGAGGCGTCGATTATATTTTCTTGTCGATCTGGTATATTGCGAAACGATCGAGAAATTATAGAGCAAGGCTGTTTTTGTTAGTATCTACGAAATCTTTTCTACAATACATGTCGTATATTCTTGTCGAAATGGTCAAAACACGGGAACCTTTCTTGGATGAAAATTTTGAAATTAATATAAATATTACAAAGCTGTAGTGCATTTCAAAAATCATACAGACGAAAATCTACGATACAATAACAACCGGGGGATCACTTGCTCGGCGTGGATACACACAATTTCATTAGTCATTCGATTTACGTTACTGGTGTAGGTTCTGTTACTGTTTTTAAGTCTATTACGGGAATATCATGCCGAAAATTCGGGAAAAAAGTCTGGCAGAGAGCCAGCTACTAAAAACCCATTTTTGAGCAGCCGAGAAGTTGCAAACAGCCACAGGAAAATCACTCAGTGTGGAAACTATTCGCCAAGTGATTCAATCAGTGGGTATAATGGACGTGTAGCTAGGAAAAAGTCCTGAGATAGTGAGATTACTAGAAAGAAAAGGTTGGAGTTTGTTACCACTTACGTGAATAGGTCTGACGAATTTTGGAATACGGTCATGTGGACCGACGAGGCAAAATTTGATTTGTTAGACACCTTCAGACGAAAATTTGTGTGGCGAGCACCAGGTACAGCGTTTAATCACGAAAATCTACAACCAATGGAGGTGGTTCAATTATGGTGTGGGGTTCCACGACGGCGGCTGGTGTTGGAAAATTAGAGTTTATAGATGGCAAAATGGATCACATTCATTATATTAATATATTGAAAAGAAATACAAAAGCCAGTGCAGAAAAATTAGGGGTAGGAGATAATTTCATCTTTCAACAGGACAATGATCCGAAGCACTGCACTCAAAAAACTAAGAAATTGCTTCTATATAATGCGAGGCATCAACTTAAAACCTCTCCTCAGTCGCCAAACGTCAACCCGATCGAACATTTGTGGGCAATATTACAAACTAGTCTTAACAAAAAACAGATTTCTAATAAAGAAATGCTAAAACAACGCCTGTTGGGAGAATGGGAAGCGATAAGCCCCAGTGTTAGTCAAATCAATGCTCAACAGGATGAGAGTCATTATAAACTCCAGGGGTTATGCCACTAAATATTAATTTCCTATCTGAAAAGTTTTTATGCTACTATTCTGATCTTTATGGTTAGTGGCCGGATACTTTCGTAATCCGTTATATTTTTTGTTACTGCCGTTTTTATTATTTTCAATTTAAAACTTTGTTAGAAGAGTATTAACAAATGAATGTAATATGCATTCCCAACAAGCACCTAAGTAACTGAAACCGAGACTGTAACCTATTTGAAGTACGTTAGACGTAATGGCGACTATAAATATTACTTTTTTGTATAAATTACTTTAATTGCCAAATTTAAAGCATCCGAAACGTAGTTTCTACCACCAATTTGTTACTTTGTAGTAAGATAACTTTAAAGTTAATTCACTGGTATTGGCGACGTCACGTTTACTAATAAAATAA
>JARFOC010000639.1:1110990-1121812 GCA_031763485.1 Osmoderma eremita
ACAGTTAATCAACATTTTTACCGAGAGGTTCTCGAAAGACTCCGAAAAAGGGTCATGCGTGTGAGACCAAACATCAAAAACGATTATATCCTGCAGCATGACAATGCGCCTTGTCACACAGCAATTTCCATAAACGGTCTTTTGGCCAGTAAAAATATTTCTGTGGCTCCTCGGCCTCCTTACTCACCTGACTTGAGTCCTTGTGACTTTTTCCTCTTCTCCAGATTGAAAATTCATCTGAAGGGACATCATTTTTGGACATTCGAAAACATTCAAACGGCTGTAACCGACCAGCTAAAGGCGATTCCAATATCCGAGTTCCAGCACTGCAATAAGGACACCAACGGTGTGTGATTTCCCAGGCGAGTTATTTTGAGGGAGACAACGTTCAATTGTAATTATATTCAAATAACAATATTTAAAAATATCAGTCTCATGACTTAATTTACACACCTCGTATATTACAAACATACATGAAAAGAGAAAAGAGATCACAAATTAAAACCAATAAGTGGGTAAATGGACTAAACCAGCAGAAATTCCTCACCCGAGTAGCACTCGTTTCGTGTCAGAAGTTTCTAAACTTGCTTTTTGAAGCCAATGGATAGTAGTGGTTTTACATCTTATGGCTAAAAGAAATGGGAGACAAATACAAAAAACCAAAAGCCCCAAGTGTTTTCACCGACTTATTTCAGACGCCTCCCCTAAAAAATGCCCGATATCTGCCACTCCCTCTTTGTTCTCCTTTACAAGTAGGTGGCGGAAATAATAAAACTAGAATTAATTAATAATTATAATTTGATATTTTATAATGCTTATATTTTATTTTAATTTTCTAATTTTAATCTTTTTATTGCTGCTTCCTTATCACTAATTACATGAATATTATTGGGAGAAGCGCACCTATATTAATCCAAATTATCTTCGAATCTCACGCGAGCGCATCGCTAAAAATAATATGCAATATCAACACGATCGACAATGTATTGTATGCACGTTCTCACTTGCATAATGCGCAGGTAACATAGCCGCATATGTATAGCATAATGGGGCAATTAACGTAGCGACAGCATTCAACTGTACCGACTGTGCAACTCTCTTGTGCCCGCCTATCGCCCGGAGGGCAGCGCCCACGATATTTCTGTGATCTGACCGCCGCCGATCCTAATGTCATTTATTCCGTATTAAAATCTGTCGGACGCGCGCAGAAAATTTAAATATGCACGCAAGTCGGCTATTATCCGATACACGGTCTCTAATTAGATGGCGCGTTAATGCATGAATTAGTTAGCGGTTCGATCGCGGTTAAAAGAAACGACACTGATCGTTAAACATCTGGCATAATACATGATAATCTATGTGTATAACTAAAGTGGTTGATCTGACATCTTGACAGATGAAAATCGGAAAATGTATATGAATGTCGGTTTCTGTGTCATGCTATTTTTATTGTTTGTGTTTCTATTGTCTCTTTTTTAATTATTTCATGCTATCATATACATATGTACATTTGAAGGTTATGTTTTAGTTAAACGATGATTTTTTTATGGTAAATAAGATATGTAGCATTTGTCGAATACAAATTAAGTAATTAATGTAAATCAAGATCGTATTTTTTACTTATAATTTGAATAGGGAAAATTTCATGCATTTTTTTGTGTAGTGGAATAATACATGTAATTATAACCTTAAAATTTTATATCTGGAATTTTTTTCTTTTTGTTAATGTTATCGTACTTAACTAACAAGGAAGCATTCTTATCCCGGAATCTCAGAATTGAATGAAATTTTGCGGAGTTGTAGATCCCATAGAGATATATCAAACGCCATTTTCCGTTTTGGTCATCAAACGGTTTTTAGGGATGAAATCGACCATTGAGGGAGGTGTCTTTTGTTAATAAATTTCAAACAGCTACGCAAAAGATAGTGATATGTATATATAGTCAGAGGAAGGGCAGACGCTAACAGAGGAAAAATAAATATTAAATCGCTGCAAACAGTATTTTATGGAACTGTGAGAAACAGATAACAGGAAAGAAGATCAATGTCAAAACATAGGGGAAAACCAGGAAAACCCACACCGGCAAACAATGGTGAAAGAAGAAATTAAATTAGAAGACGTTGAGAAAGCCATAAACAGATTGAAAATAGGTAAAGCAGCAGGAATTGATGACATAAAACCAGAAATGATAAAAATGTATGGGAGAAGAAGGAAAGAATATATTACACAAAATAATATCGATAGCATGGAACACACGGAAGATATCCCATGGCTGGCAAATTGCAATAATCACTCCCACCCACAAAAAAAGGAGGAATAATGCAATGCAATAACTGCAGAGGGATTTCCCTACTATGCGTAGCCTATAAGATATATGAGAGAATAATAGAGGAACGTTTAAGAGAACATCTTGAGCCGACATTCCTAGACACTCAGGCAAGTTTCAGAACAGAAAGATCTATCCAAGAACGGATATTTGTGCCTAGACATGAAAAAATCATTAAAACAAATCGAACAAGATACATAGGTGCAATTGATCTGGAGAAAGCTTTCGACAGTGCTTCAAGATCAAAGATATGGGAAGTGTCGAAATCAAGAAACGTCAGCAATAAAATTATAGAAGTGATTAAAAGCATAATGGGCGAATCAACACGCAGGGCAAACAGTAGATATAAGAACTCTTATATAGGATATAAAAAGCTAGCACCCATATCAGTTAACGAACTCCTGTACGCAGACGATCTAATTTTAATTGAAAACGAGAAGGAGGAGCTAAAAAACAAAATAGAAGCATGGGTTGAAGCACTAAAAGAGTACGAATTAAAAATAAATACAAAAAAGACAGAAGATTTGGGCATGGGACGCAATACTACGAATATGGCCATAGAAGTAGTACATGAAGTTCTACAAGAAAGTTAAATTATTAAATACCATGGATTTATGTTTAAAGACAAAAGGTAGTATAGCAAGAGAAACACCAATAAAATCTATAAGACATTATATAGCACCTGCTTCAACAAAAACGAAATAAGCAAGAGAACAGATTAATGTGTGTATATGAGTCAATAATAGCACCTATATTTATGTACTTCTCAGAATCATGGACTCTAACAGAAAAACTGAAAAGTAAAGTACAGGTCTGCGAAATGACAATATTGAAGAAAATAGAGAGTGTAACAAAGCTAGATAAAATAAGAAATGAAGAAATCAGAAGGCGCTTACTAAAGTACAGGACAAACAGGCCAGGTGTAGACCCAGAGTTACGTGGAATGAAGGTTTACCAGTTGGTTGGTATTCTAATGCACAACTGTCCCGTTTCTACCTTTCTTTGAATAATCCAAGGAAAGGCAGAAACACAATGAACTTTTATTTCGTTTTCTTGGTGGTCTTTGCTATCCGTTCTTGGTTTGTTATACAACTACTTCGAACTGCTACCAGTTCGAGCTCAGGAACTGGCTATTAGATATCCGGCTTGGTCAATATATTCCTAAAATTATTCCCAGGCATTTATCTATTCCTCTACATGTTATTGCCACTCCTCTATTTTATGTAAATATCACCCATCCAGGGTTTCTATAGATGCTCATTTTTAATCTTTTTTTTTTCTCTCAAAACAAACTAATCGGCCTGACTCTTATCGCAGTTACAAATATTGACTGGTAATATTCAGACGGTCTTGTTGTAGTTCAATAGGCGTGTAGTTACCAAAACCTATGGGAAGTATGACGTCAGTCACACCGCCACTGATTAAGAACAACTTATCAATATTTATTCATAGCGCATTCTTTGCAATTGAAACGAGCTCTACGTGTTTTCTTTTTGCTACGATCATTGTCCCTTGCCAATCGTTTGAGATGTACTGAACAACAAGAAAGAAACATTTTTGAAAAGCAGATGAGTGCGAAATAAATGCTCATCAATTCTGTCCTTGATAACGTCACTTTTCATTGCGTAAACTCAAATCGTACATACCAATGTATCTTAAATGATGAAAGTCACCTAAACAGAATTTATTAAAACGATTACCGATTTACCAAACTATGCTATTAAAATATAAATTTAAAGAAATAAATTGATCAGTTTGGTCTGGGAAAAAAATCTCTACATATTCCATTATTTAACTGTACACATGTTTAATGAACTACATAATAGCACGTTATCAGTAGGAGTAATATACTTTTTCAGCTCCTCGAGTGTGTGAATGTGTGCGTGTGTATTTATTTTTTCCAACAAAATATAATGAAAAGCCAACAATTATCTTATCTAAACACAATATATGTACATATAATGTAAAATATGAGGACTGTTTGTTTGCTTGAGCAAGTAAGTCAAATAAATGCGGTCTTTAGCCTTTTCCAAATCTACTGTGTATGTTTGTGTCCGTAATTCCAGTATAAACAAACATGTATTTTACTATGTTTGCATAATTGATCACGCATTATAGCTCGCGTAAAACGCATACGAACATGAAGCTCCCATTCCCTTACCTATATTCATTAGCGGGATTTTGTTAAAAAATCTGGCGGTCCGAGACCGTACGTACAATCAATATAACATTCAAATTTCTGATCTTTCAACTACACAGGTCTTCCGTGAAGTCCGTTTCTTCGATTACAAACTATATTTCTCTTTATTACATTTATTGGTAATTCGTCTATTTCATTTTCTAACTGCGTTTGTATAAATTGGAAATATATCTCTACATTTAATGATGTGTTTTTATTAAAAATAAAAAATACCCTTACCGCCTTGATGAGTAAAGAACTCTGAATACGGAAAATAATGCTGACATTACCGTATCCTATCATTTTATATATGATTTTAGGATGGCAACTTAGTTGCCGAAATACGTATCCAGGAGTTCTTCACTCATCGAGGTGGTAAGGGTATTTTTTTTTTACTATTTTAAGCCACCGTATCCTATTTTGTATTTTATATATGATTTTATGTTCAGAAAATACGGACCCATTTCTTTTACTTATAATAGGTACCATGCTGGACGTTTATTTTTTGAGAATATTGGTATTTCACAAAATTTTTAAGTATGGGTTTTCACGCAACCATCATCGACAATATTGCGCGGACACTACACCATTTGTTTCTTTGTCCGTAAATAACATATTTTTTAGAAAATCAAAACAATTTATGTAATCCCGTTACTACAATGTTTGAAGGTACATCGGCTTATGGGGATGATATTTAGTAGTAGTTAAAATTATATTTTTCTACTAAACTATAAATAAGGGAAGTTTGTAACCCTAGCAAGCGTAAGGTAACAAAAGTATATCTTTGAGTTCCGTGGTTGTTACGTGTTACTAACCAAGACAGAAAAGTAAAACTGTAAATCTGAAAGAAACAAGAAGTTTATAACAATAATAGGTTTCTAAATAATTACACCGCCCAACAATTTTTTTGTCGTGGTGCCTGTAAAGTACGAACTGATTTAGGGTATATCTGATGTGCTGGTTCCAAAAATAACTGACATTTCTTTCTAGCAACTCTAGTTTTTGAGATACACCACGGTGAAATTTATTACTCATACGGATAAATAGCAAAATCAAAATAATTAACTAAATATTTAGGAGACTTAAATTGTCTGTTTTTACCTGAAATTATAATTATAATATAATTATAATTCTCAGTATTCCCGATTAGTGGAAAAATCTACCTGTCTAACCCTACCCAACCCTAATCCCCACTACTTCATTTACCTCTCTAATCTCACAGTTCAGTTTAGTATTATGCCTGTGCCGGTGTGTACTAAGTATTTGCTTTTAATTGTTGCATGAATATTAAAAATTCGAATGACAACAATGGCTTCTACAAGCAGACGGAATTGTGTAAGCCATCCAGATGTTTTTTGTTACATTTGTTGTGAATACACTTCTAAGGAAACTAGAACACCCATATCTCACTTTATAACAAGGGCATATTTGGCGTATTTTGGCGTCCAGTTAGGAGACCAGGATAAATCTTGGGCACCACATTTTGTATGCAAAACATGCGTAGAACATTTGTAGCAGTGGATAAACGGTAAGAGCTTAAAATTTGGAGTACCTATGGTGTGGAGTGAGCCAAAAAACCATCATGATGACTGCTATATTTGTTCTGTCAACATCAAAGGCTTTAATCGCAATAACCGCCATAAATGGACATACCTTAACGTGGAGTCAGCAAGGAGACCTCTTCCTCATTCTGAAGAAATACCTATTCCAACGTTCAGTAACTTACCTATGCTTGCGGAGGATGACTCAGATACATCGTCTGGCGAGGTGCAGTTCCAGAAAAGTGAGCGAGTCCCAAACGCTTCAGTCAAGAAGAGCTTAATGACCTTGTTAGAGATCTGAATTTCTCAAAGGAATCATCCGAATTGCTTGCTTCCAGATTAAAGGAAAAGAACTTACTGTGTTCAGGTAGCAATATTACATTTTATTTATTATAGATGTGATGCCGTATTTCTCTAAAGAAAACAACTTAGTGTTTTGTAATGACATAAGAGGTCTCTTGAAGAAAATGGGGTTAATTGAATACACGGCAAGTGAATGTCGTCTTTTTATAGACAGTTCATTTCGAAGTTTAAAATGTGTACTTTTACACAATGGCAATAATCATGGTTCTATGCCTATTCGACATTCCACCACTATGAAAGAGGAATACGAGACAATATCATATCCTGAAACATATCAAGTATGAAGAGCATCAGTGGGTGATTTGTATCCATCTAAAAATGGTAAACTTTCTCCTCGTGCAACGAAGTGGTTACACAAAAAGAGCTAAGGCCCAGCACTGGATTACCAGAAACTGGCCTTTAAGAAATGTTTTAGTTCAAGGAGAACACCACGTTCTCAACGAACCGTTGGTTGACAGAAACAAAGTCATCTTTCCACCACTACATATCAAGCTGGGACTTATGAAGCAATTTTTTAAGGCTTTACTTCGAGATGGACCGTGTTTTGAGTATTTGAAACAAAAGTTTTCAAGCACAGAAAAACTGAAGGCTGGAATTTTTTATGGTTCTCAGATAAGGTAACTTTTAAATAAACCACAGTTCACGGAATCAATGAACGAGCGTGAGTCTAATGCCTGGTGCTCTTTTATTGAAGTGGTTAAAAATTTTCTTGGAAATCATAAAGCAGCAAATTACGTCGAACTAGTAGAACAAATACATTCTAACTTTCACACGTTCGGATGTAACATGAGCATGAAGATTCATTACCTTCACAGCTACTTAGATCGTTTTCCAAAAAACTTAAGTGATATTAATGAGGAACAGGGGTAAAAATTTCACCAAGACATCAGCATTATGGAAAAATGACCGATGACCGATTACTGCTGGAATCTTCGGTAAACCTCACGCAAAGAAATCTTACCTATAAAAGGAAATTTTTAACTGATGATTGAAAGTTGTATATGTATTTTTTTTTCTGTTAAATAAATACCTCCTACCCGTTTTTTTGTGTTTCAGTTAACAGCTATCAAATAGTAATATTTTAAAAGTTATATACATAACAAAACATTATAGGTATGTAATTTTGGCGAATTTTTCATCAATAGAGCAGAATGAGTGAATTTCGAAAACTAGATCTGATAGAACAAATCTGACGGCACTTTAGGATTAGGCACCCTGAAATTACTTAATTACACTTACAAAATCCGGGGTGTGTTGGCCAGTGTCATTTATTAATAGTAGTAGTCATTGTACAATTCGAACAATTAGGAAATGAAATTAAATTAGTGGAATTTGATTTGAATTATTTGAAATACTTTCTATTGACACCTCTTTATTAGGTTGAAATACGTTGAAATCTATATTTCTGAGTTATATTTCATTAGAGTAAATATTACTAGACATTTCGTGTAAACCCTTTCTAGAAGTTTCGATTTTATTACTTTATACATCGGCGATATAACATTCCACAACAGGAAAACACTTGCAGCCGTCATGCCTCTTTAAATCCAAGTATCGACACCTAGAACATTATCAAGTCATGTAGGGAACGTTCATCAAAACGAAAGATCTGTATAGTTATTTATGTTCTCAAGTAACACATCTATGGCGCTCATAATAATAAAATAAGCGATCATCTTGATCGTTCTCTGGTCTAAGTTTAATATAATTCTGTAATAATCTCCCATAAGAAGCTTCTCATCTATCACCATTGATAGTTACAAAACTTCTTTTAAGACTGTATTTGGTATTTAAATATAAAACAGTTTTTATGTGTACATATATAGACATCTGCGAAAGAATATAAGGTAAAATTCTCATTTTAAATACAGGTATCCCTGGAAAAACGAAACACCCTTAGACATGTCAGTTTTTGATCGAACCTGAATAGTATTGAAATCATCCAGCTTTCCACAATCTCGGATAATTGCCAGAATTACCCCTATATTTAAGAAGGGTGACATTTTGGATGTTGGTCATTACAGTTCTATTTATATTCTCTCAAATTTCTCAAAAATTTATGAACAACTTCTGTATACCGAAATTTTTAGAAATGTGAGATGTTTAATATCCGAATTTCAAGGTTTGATTTTAAGAAGGTCTACTGTACTAAAAGTCTTATTGAAATACACAATTCATAAGTGAAACAATGGATGAAGTTGTGTATATCGACCTGTCAAAAGCATTTGATATTATCGATCAGTATTTATTGATACAAAAGCTTGATTACTTTGGCCTTTCCTTTAACTTAAGCTTTTGTCTTCCTATCTAGAGAATAGATATAGTTATATATCATAATATAGATATAACCCAGGCCTCTACTATTTAATTTATTTATTAATGATATAAGTACATATATAAACAAATAATTGTTGTCTCAGACTGTGACGAATTACAAATTGACAGTGGCCTGAAATTGAACATTGATAAATGTGCAGTTACAAATTCAAAAATTCAAAATCCCATTCTATATCATATTAATCCGATTGCTAGATTAATGATTTAGGTGCAATGTTTGTTCACATTTATCTTTCTATAACCACATGTATGATATACGTTATCATCATTCTTCAAGAAATTTAGACTTTTTAATGAGATCGTGTCGCAATTTTCATTACCCACTAGTGCTAAAAATATCATATTACTCAGTAGTAATAGCAATAGTAATCTCATATCAAATTTGTACTTATCTTGATCTAATGAGAGAAAGAATACAAAAAAAAAACGTTTTTTTTTAAACACCTAAGATATAGAATTCAGAATATCTACCCTGATTGAGGATTCGATTATAATTTGCTGCTTGGACGACATCAGCTCTTGTCTTTAAAAAAGCGAAGGGACACATTTATGGTAACACTTATTAAATCATAGAATTGGTTCTCCTCACCTGTTATTAGAGGTACATTTTTTAACCCCCTACCCGTTCTGTTGATACTCTTCATGTTCCAAGATTTCATTCTACTGTCCTTCAAAAAGCTCCCAAAGTTCACATGGCCAGAAATTTTAATATTTCCTTTCTTGATACCTTTTAGTTTCTATCCAATTGTGATTAATAACTAATAATTATTATGTCTTCTTTATAACATATGGGGTCCTTTAAACAGTGTTACACTATTGGACCAATAAACATAGTTATTATTTTTATTACTATTATTATTATTACTCTTATTATTATTATCATTGACATTCGAATTTAAAGTATGGACAAATGCTTTAGTCTCCACAATCGCATGAATACGTTTCACGGTTGTATTGACAAAACTGGATGCGAATATTTCGAAATACTCATTAAACCCGTTTGATTGTTTAGCTCTAAATCACTTAGGTGCATGCATGTAATTAATTACATAACAACGTTCTTCCGTTATTGCACCAAAATCCATATACAAAAGCCTTTCAACATCCTATAACATTAAACATCCGATAAAACTATATGTTCAAACACCTATTTCCGAGGCGAATTCCCCAGTAATAAAACAATTTTATTCCGTTCCCTTGCACAAGTAGACATGGCGATTTATGTCGCGAAAAACTGCTACGCAAACAATGGGGATACACACTGGAACCTTTTTTTTGTCTTCCCAAATATTTGTCCATCGAAGACGGATGTTTGATTTGCTAATGATGTTTGCCATATTTTTGAGAATATGCTTTCGTCGAAAATCTCATGGCTATTAGTTCGTTAATATGCATACTGGCGCGTGCGTTTTATTGTTTAGCAGCTTATTAACAACGTGTTTTTAACATGTCCCTTAATAAAATATTAGTGTTAATATGAAAGTAGTAAGTTCATAAATATACATAAACTCAACTTATTTCTGTTTATGTAGTGTCATGTACACGTACAGAAATACTTATGCACGTATGCTCAGCTCTCATCGGCGTGCGAGATTGTATTGTACGTAGCGCGATCTAGCATACTTGCATTCATCCCCGCCGGTTAGCATTGCCGCGCGCAACGCCTATCTGAATCATTTTGTATCTGTCTATGCGCACGCAAAGTTCTAACAAGTGATCTTCAATTTCGGATACACTATGTTAGTTTGTACAACCGCAGAGAAGGTACAAATCATAACATGGTATTTTGCTAGAAATTCCTACCAAAGCACGGTCGATCTATTTGCCGTGGAGTACGTGGATCGTCCTATTCCTTCGCATTCGACGATTGAAAGTGTCGTCAAAGCTTTTAGGAAATTTGGCTGAGTAGTTTGGAATTGTTTTCTTACTATAAAAATAATCGGGCGTGCATGAATTGGGCACTATCCTAATCTCTAATTACGGATACCATTTCCCTATCTGGGGTAACACATGAATTGGGCACTACAATTAAATCGGTCATTAGAGGATTAAGGAAACCATTAGCGCACTATCCC
>JARFOC010000639.1:1121912-1145122 GCA_031763485.1 Osmoderma eremita
ACTTCCAAAAACTTCAACGTCAAATATGTTCACAACCCCTAAAGATAAAATAAAGGTGAAAACTGTTTCTAGTATAGCTTTTCAAGTAGAACCTAAAAATGTGATTTAAAAATCCATGGCACTCTTTATTTTGGAGATATAATACAAACTTTTATTTTTTTAAATGGAGGTTATAGTTGCAAAGGTGTCATTTAAATGCTTATTTTTTTCTGATTTCATTGATATAATATTTGATATAGCTATCTCTTTTAGATTTTGATTTTTAGTGAAATAAATAATTATTATTTCTATTAATTCCTAAGTAGGCTTTGACTAACAAACACAGCAATCAACCACATGTAGTGGTCAAAAATTAAAGGCTGAGTAAGTTAGATGGGTATAAAATAAGTCCTTTTGGTAGTTTTATTCAACAAATTTAGAAAATGTATAGCTACCAAGAAAAGAATGATATACTTTTTTGTTATTATGCTAGCAATCGAAATAGCGATGAAGCTAGTGAAATGTATCACCAACGCTGCATGGAAAGTAGGCAGCCTGTTAAGAGGTCATTTTCTAAGTTGGAAAACAAATTAAATAAAAAACGGAGCCTTTAGTAAAGCATGTACTGAAGAAAAGAAATTTAAACCGGAAGACGAGGAAAGGGTTTTAGCGTACGTAAATTACAAACCAAAAACATCCACGTGCGAGATTTCAAGCCAATGCGGAGGTTTCACCGAAAAAGCCCGCCTAATTCTTAAACAAAATAAATTCAAGCTATTTACTAGATGGTTCTTAAGAGAAACATAATCATAATAATCCGCAGTTTTCTACTACAATATTATTTACGGATGAAACGAAATTTACAAATAATGGCATATTTAATCCAAACAACAATATTTATTGGTCTCAAAATAATCCTCACCTCACTACAGAGAGGAGATATCAACATGTGTTCTCCGTAAATGTGTGATGCGGCATTTTTGGTATAAAAATATTGGGGCCATATTTTTATGAAAACAACTTAAATGGTGAACGATATTTACACGTTTTACGTAATGCATTGGAAGGCATGTTAGATGAAATACCACTAAATTTGATGCAAAATTTAAAATACTTCCAGCACCTGCTGATAATTGCCGAGCTGTGTGTAATTATTTTTCGTAGCGTTTTCCTAGCTGGATTGGCAATGCAGGTACAATTCTTTGACTAGCAAGATCTTCAGACATTATGCCCTTAGACTTTTTCTTATGGGGTGCCGCAAAAAATAAATGAATAAACCAAACAACATCCAGGATTTAAAGATCAGTGTTGTGGCGGCAATAAGAAGTATCAGACCTCACAGTTTACTTAGGGTTCAAACTGAAATTGTGAGGAGGTGTGAGGAGGACATTTTGAACACTTACTTAATTAAGTTACTATAATGCTGAGCAACTTTGTTTACTTAACCGATTTGGTATCTTTAATATTAAGAAAGTTACCCGTATACGAAGATAGAAAATGGGCAGCCTGTATATATACAGCAATGGAAATAAGTTAAATAAATGAAGTTGAAGATGCAAAATTTGTAATAAATCCTGAATTGACATCTTCAAAATGTATAACTGTTTGCTTTTATTATCATTTCATTTTAATATTCGTTAGTTTTCCCTATTTTGTTATTGTTTCTGTTTAATTTATCGTTTACTTTAGTACTCGTTACTAACGGTTTGGTGGAACGACCAATGTCCAAAATCTTATTCCTTTAAAAAAAAATTAGATTACCAGAAACATGCGAAAAGTAGTATATTTAATTACTGCTACCGAATGTGTGTTCTATTTTTGAACTGGGTGTTTTCGTCAAGTGCCAGTTCCCCCATAGAGTTCGGAATTTGTTTAAATTTAATTCGCATCAATGAGATGTATCCGAGGCGTTTCAAGTTGCCGTTGGCACGGCGCGATCATGCGTCAATTGTTTATAACGCTAAAATACACCGTCGTCCTGTTTACGTCGATTTTTCGACCTCTTCGTGCCGGCCCCTTCTGAATTGGTGGGCTACCAGTCTTCTGGGTATATGTTAAGATACATACATATGGCGTTTGATAAAATCCGTAGTCCCATTTCGCTTCCACGTGTGTAATCGGTGTGTCGCTAATAATAAAAGTATTTTTCGTATTGCACATCAAGGATACACCGAATTACATCGTTTACCAAAAAATCATTAGTCAAAAAGAAACAACACTTTGAATCCTTTCCAACAAACTAACGAAAATAAATAAATTGTTGAGTGAACAGACTGTGACGTTATTGTTTTGCCGCTGCATCTATTATAGTAACGGAAATTACCTCACACGAGGAAAAGTACGATACACATTACAATTTTTAAGTACGAATTCGCCAATTACCCAAGGGAACACGCGTCCTTTAAAAAAAATTTATATATAAACAGTTAACTTTGTTAATAGCGTGATTTGTACAATTACAGAACGATAATAGAAAATACTTTAGAAAAAAAAACTATATATCAAGTTGAATATACCGTACGAGCGGGCCTGCTATAGTCATCGAGAGTAATCGAAATTCTTCGGAAATGCGAGAGCGAGACTAGGCTTGCTTCGCTAGTAGCAGATCTAACAACTACGCTATAGTGCAGCTCATGTTTTAAAGGAAGTATTGCTCTTATGGCCCATACCCATCCTTTTTTATTTTATGCGTATTTGTATAAGGCTATCCTTTTCTATTACGGGGATTGTTGCCATATATTATTTGGTGGTATTATTCACTGTTTCTGTCATTTGTCAATTTCGGTTTATCCTTTTGTTGTAAATATAATGAAAACAACTATATAATTAAAAATGATGAATTTATAGAATTGGAATGTGGAAGCTATGGAAGCTAGGAATGTATTCGCTAAAAGAAAAGCAAATGATTTTGAATTGCTTTACGTATTTTGGTAAGATATGCATGTTTCCGGGGCAGTGGTGGAAACTAGTGAAGCGCTTGGTTGTGGCAAAAGAATAGTATATTCTGTTCGTAAATAAAAGAGAAACCAACAACCAACAACCAACAAAGGTTATAACCAGGAAAAAGAGAAAGGTATTCGCAAGATTTCTCGTTTGATGTGATGAACAAATTCAAACACTTGTCAGACGTAAAGTTTACATCTGTTTTCTAGGAAATATTCCACTCATGATATTAGCTGCAGTAAATAGTGAAGTAGATTTACTCAAATTTTCAAAAAGTACGCTGTACAGCTTCTTAACTGATATTGATTTTGCATTTGGAAAAAATGGGAAGAGAGTAATGTTGATGGACCGTGATGATATTATAAAATGGCGTCTTGATTATTTACGTGTCATTAAAAAATATCGTAGTGAAAAGAGAAACTTTATTTTTACTGATGTATCGCGTATTTTATAGCAAAAGTATGGACTGGCAGCGCAGTAACTACGCCTAGACAAGCATTCCTTCAGGATTTAAGTATTGGTTTAACAGCACCAAAAGGTCGTGGCCAACGGCTTTAATTCATGCTCATAACGAAAAAGGCTTTGTTCCGGGTGCTGAATACCACTTTCTTTGTAAAGAGGATACTCTTGCAATTTGCCTGCTCATTCTGCCACTGTTCTTGACAAGGCATCTTACCACAGTCGCAAGTTAGAAAAAATACCAACAAGCTGGAAAAGAGAACACATCGGCCTCATCATCATCATCATATTCATGGTCTTCCGATACTACTTAATTTGACAAATTTATTATAGAAATGATTTTTAATTTGTTGTAAGCATACTTGTGTAAATATTTGTGTATTTATAACATGTATATCCATATATGTTTTTTCTGTAAATTAATACAGCAATAATAGGGAGTAAAATAATTTATTTGTGTTGTGTATTTTTATGTTTCCTTGTGTTTTGTGTAAAGTTAGGCACACCATAGGCATGTAATAATCAACAGTATTCCATCAACATTCGTATAAGGACATAACTCAATATAACCCATAAATACAAATCTTAGCACGACAAAATCACAGATTGAAATTTATGAGTTGGCTACATAAAATTTACTATTGTTTAGAGCGACAACATATGGAAAATTAATTACCTAAATAGATTTGGCAACGTGGGGTCCCGTATACTACATCAGTCGCGTGTTGGTCACGGAGTGGAGTGCGTTCCGATTTATATTTATTTAGTAACATTTGCTTGCGTGTAGATATTATTACTTTTTGTTGGTGGATTATTTTTGTTGAGTATAGATATTTTTTAGATCAAGGAAAAGAAGAGACATAAAATTCAACAAATATATTTACGGGCCGTGTAAAATTACTTCGGGGGCAGATGTGATCCGCGGCGTCAGAATATAAAAAATTATTATACAATTTAATAAACGCCTCTTTTTCTTTTTTTTTCGTTTGTTTACTTTTTCTTTTTATTATTTTTTTAATCCTAAGGGGGCTTATATTCATTATTAGCACTTTTATCTACAACATGAAAAGATTTAAAAACGTAATTAAAAAGGTTAAAAACTATGTAGACATATATTTTTTATTTTTTAAATAATTTGATTTAAATTTTTCTAATGATTTTACATTTTTTATTTTTTAGTTTTGTAATTTTTAATAATCATCTATTTTTCCTTATTATTCAAAATTTTTCTAAAAAAACGTCCTAAAGAATTATTGTCCGTTTATTCCATAAAACGGACAATACGACTGATAATCATGCAATTATTACTGCGAGCGCTATTCTGATGATTTCGCTATTCAGGGGTGAACCAATAAGGCTATTGGTTCACCCCACACTAAGAAAAAAATTTCACATTTATAAAACGTTAAGAAAAGATATCCTTTATATTTTTAGTGCGTTTTTCTTAAAGACGTTTAAAGACGTTAAGGTATTTTTGATTAAAATATCTGCAACAAAATTCCCCAGGAATACTTGGATATTTCCCTCCCTAGTATGTTGGGGAATTCCCAAATCGTTTGCCAAATAGCAAACATTCGGGATTCGGCAAATTCCGAATACCTGGCGCTGCTTTCATAAAAAAAAAACACTCGAGCGACGTATATTATTTTATTTTAACAGCGCTAACGCATGACAAGATTTCTCCAATAACGAGTAGTGTGGTTTCTTCTGAGTTACAGTCAGTTGAGTTCGTAATATTAGTCATTCGACGCCGATAAGATCACACGCTAACACGAATCTCAGCGGACTGGTAACTTAGTTATCGCTTTTGAGATTACGCCATGAATCCGCGGCTGGGCGTTAGATGTCTCTGGGATTTTCCTTAAAGACATGCGCTAACGTTTGGTTAACGATACGGAGTATTGAACGAGCGACAGGCATTCCTCCGACGTGCACTGATGAGGACTAAGTCAGTCCGAAACAACTGTCTGTACGTGAGGAATGCCTGGAACTATACAATCAGACGTGTTGTGTGATCTCAAAGATATAATTATATATTTTTTTAAATATATTTTTTATATACCTACTTCATCTTTTCAAAAAGCTTGACAATTGATCAACCGAGAGATCTAGTTCCAACCGATAGACTTGGAAATGAGCATATCTTTCAACTGCTTTTATTGCACAATCGCTTTCAGCTGTACCATAAATTGTATTTGAGTTCCGGTCATTCTTTCTTATTGTTCTTATATCGCTAAATGTAGGTGTAGATATGTCCTTGGAGACATCCACATCAACATTTATAGTGATCACTATTGACTGGAGGTTATACATACATTGTATTCATATGATCGTTAGTGACGCATACCATGTTTTAAGTAATTTAGCGCTGTACCAATGCTGTCACTGTGTCTAAAACTAGTAAATTCGACAGAAATGAGTCATGGACGTAGGTGCGAGTAATAGATTTGTTTTGATTTTCTTTAGATGATGATATTTTTCCTTAATTGTCTCATTATATATTCTCGGTTATATGTACAGTTCTCTTCGGAGCTATTTGAAAAGTGGGCTCATATCAACCCTAAGTAACATTAATCGTATCACATTCGAAAAAATTTCTAATACAATAAATTTTACACAGATCAATATTCAATACGCTTTTATATTGATAGCACATATTCACAGTGGAACAAATAATGCAAATGAAACATTATTTCCTGCGATTATGTTTAGGACAATTCAGAGAACTAACAGAAATATAGATCTTGAGACACTTAGCCACCGTAAACCTGTAATCTTAAAAATATTCACTGTATTTATAAAGAAAAATCAGCCCGTTTACCTAGTGTGTTAATAAACCCAGTTATTAATAATAGTCAGGTACGTCTCCATGAAAGTAGAACAATTTTATTACGAAGAGTATCAGTACAAGGATATAATGTTAATTTCACCTATTATTATGAAATAAATTAATAGTTGCATTTCATTATTGTAGCATATTTTGTATCAAGTTTCCCAAAAGTACTAAAAAACAAATTACATATGCACTTATATGTTTCAGTCTTTGTCAAGATTGTATCTGTATGAGTGTCAACCGAGTATAATGTGTAGCAAATGGTTCAATAGCACTGGTTAACAAAATTTCAGATTTTTATTTTGTCCCACGATGTAAAGTGGGTGAACTTGGTAGTACTGTTTACACTAATTTCATATCTATTTTCAGAATTTTTCTATCAGGCAGGGTTTCAGAGTGACAAAGCAATGAAATTTTGTGAAAATATATATGAGAATATGTGTATAAATCATGCAAAAATGACGTACAAAATGATATATTTATTGGAAAATGTGCTGATATATGACTTTCGGCTGTACTTTGCATCAGAAACATCTCTATTCAGCGTCCAGCAATAGTCTGCCAACATAGCAGGGCTTCATTTTCCTTGGTATCATCAGCAGTTTCATCGTCGCTTAGTGTCATGGTTTGTGGAGGTTTAGGCACAGGTAATTCGGGACTGTGAAGTACTGGTCTCAGTGCAGATGGAATATTAGGATATTTTACAGTAGGCATGTTTGGATTACCACTTATATTTGTAAGACAAAAATAGGAATCGGTAATATGACCTGGTGATTCCCTCCAAATCGTATGAATAATATGTCGTTTACCTTTTTCCCACGTTGTAAGAACTCTGAAACACGTAACACAGCAAATATGGGAAGCCCAGCTTTTGTCTTCATCACCTACATTACACTTGAAATACTACTCATTAGCACTTTTTAAGGAGAGGTGTGAAAGACCGTTTTTGATATTTAAATGTCAATTCGCCGCAAATGAAGCAAAAAGAGTTCGGGTGGTTTATGCAACACTCTTTAAAACGTTAACGTCAGCGTATATGTTCATCCACCGAGCTCTAACCGACAACTGAAATAACAAGAGATGCTGTCTAGGAATGGGAAATGCAGGTCTTCACACGTCAAGACATCTTCAAACATTAAGCTGCTTGATCAGTTCCGAGCTCTAACCGACAACTGAAATAACGTCAAGACATGTTCTCTTATACTGCATATCTATGCATGCTTATTTTAGGTGGATAAGCGAATATCCCATATAAAAACTAAGAGTGATGGAGAAATCCTGAAAACATAATTGATTTCAGCATGCAAAAGTATATAGGAATCAGGCATTTTTGTGCTTGGGACAAAAATCTTGTTACCCAGTGTAATTATTGATGACAACGTAATATTTTTACTGAGAAACATTATCGAACTTGGGCTTCACAGAATCCTCACACTATTGTTGAAAGAGATCGTTCCATGGCATCATATTTACAAAAATTAGTTAAATAAGTGAAAGCAAGGATCAATGTATGTTTAGAAAATAATGTTGGACACTTATAGCACCCACTGTATACTTCATATTCCTTCTATGTATTTGTTTGTTTCTTAATAAATGTTTATAATTTACTTCTATATCGTATATAAGTCGTTAAAGCATCAGTGGGAATGTAGTGGAAAAAAAAACTGTGGTGCAGTTGTGTAGTGATCACATATTCTACCTAACTACTACTTTATATTTTTATATGTTTACTAATTTCTGCCAGACTGTTCTTGGTATTTCGAAATGTATGGTTACTCCTCTCCTTTACTCTGCCATTTTTGAAGGTACTCCTTCCTCCAACATTTATTATTTACTGTTGGTTGTTGTAATGTGTCGCGAACTCTATCTTGCTTTCCCAATAACATCATTAGGATCTGATTAGGATAATCTGATAACACGTAGCCTACAATAGTCAACAGTAACTCCATAAAAGCACACCTTAAATAATCCCCGCAGTTATTTACAGTCCACTTTGTATTTTTATCAATTTCATTAGCTCAACTTCCTTGTCTTGTTTCGCCACTACAAATGCGTTTAAAAATAAGAAAAAAGCAATTGTAATGAAAGTGTTGAAAAAAGTTACTCGGAATATAAGTAAAATACAACTGAACTAACTTTTGCGCACGTGTTAAGTAAAAGATCTCTTGATGATTCAAGAAAATTAACAAAGTACCTAAAAGAGTGCGGAAATCTAGAGAAGTTGCTTGGATCATAGCCAGATTTAGTAAGTGAGGATTAAATTGTGGTATTTGCAACTTTACAAAACGTAGCCTATGAGAATTCTTTTTATAGACACTAAGACTTTTAAGATGGGAGCAATCGGGAATTGAATTTATTATTAAATTGGCAAATTTGAAGTAACATTATTAAAAGAAACTAAAATAAACTCCTGATAAAGTAAGCGAAAATTTTGAAACCGTCATCCAAGTAAAAGATTACAAAATTATTAAAAAATAAAGTTGTTAAACAATAAAGCTAAAGCTGTTCACACTACAAGTTAGTAGTAATGGTTTGTCGCCTTTCCAAAAACTCATAATGCCCGCCAAACACACAATAAAATCTTGTTTGTGTGCTAGGAAGCTTTCGGAGTGTAATCAGTATGCGATAACCAATGATGCCAACGGTTAAAATTTAAGTACAATATTTACTTTTCATCGTAGGTTAACAACCGATCAAGAATTGGTTCATTATAGTTGCGTGAAATGTTTGCCGAACAAATGGTAAGACGACTTAATTTGTTATCATTTGACAATTCATGTGGGATCCATTTGCTTAACTTCCACCTCTTTCCTAACTGATGAAATTTTGCTACAAATTGTAGTACAAATACTTAGAATGGCAGCAAAATTTACTACATTTTTCTCTCTGTGACAGTCGATGCCGCTGTAATTGGCTTGTAGCTATTGGGGATGCTAAGACGCGAATTATTATTGTAGATATACTGTGCCATACATGAATTGCGAAAAAGTATGTTTTCACAAGTTCCTTCAACAGTTTTTCTATTCAAGAAAATTAATTGGCTACGTCAAAAATTCCTTTATTACCCACAAAACCGCGGGACAGAAAACAGAGGAATCATCTTAGAATTTCAAAAAAGGGGCGTGCATGAATTGGGCACTATCCTAATCTCTAATTACGGATACCATTTCCCTACCTCGGGTAACACATAAATTGGGAACTACAATTAAATCGGTCATTAGAGGATTAAGGAAACCATTAGCGCACTATCCCTTATAAATACCTTCCTGTTATTAATTTTAGTTCAATACGATATTTCATGCGGTTAACGTTGTTCTAAAACGGACCAAAGTGAAGAAAAGTGTGTCATACAACATGGAATCTAGAATAATAGAGAGTGAACGTGGAAAACAACTGTTGGTGGTTGATAACTTCAAATTTACTTTTACAAAAATTTTAAAAAGTACGAATGAAAAGTTTTGGCGGTGCAGTGTTAGAACATGTAAAGCGAAAGTGTGGACACTTGGTGATGAAAATATTATATCAAAAAGTGAGGTAAAGCACACTCACGAAGCCGATTTGAAGAAAGTAAACCGACAAATAGGTAAGGTAATTTATTGGACTGAATTGTAATTGTTGCTAAGTTTTGCTGTTCTATTTCAGTTAGTGCTACATCCAAAAGAAAGGCTGTCGAAGAATTTACTGAGAAACCAACAAAAGTTATACACAGCGCTATAAAGAAAAATGTTGCTGTTCCTCCTGAAACAATGCGTAGGCATGATTTTTTACAAAAATTTCTCAGTATTCCCTGGGGGCAATTGATAGGCTGCAATATGAAAAACGCGTAGGATATTTTTATAAGAGATAAAAATTATATTTTATATTATTTTATAATACCTGTATGTATATATGCCTTAATGTAACTTTTTCCATATACTTTTATATTTTACTTATTTTTATTATTAATTAATAAGCAAAATAAACAGTAATTAGACGTCCGGTGCCCAATTCATGTGTAGAAATTATACAGCAGGTAGTTGGTGCCCAAGCCATGCCCGCCCAAATAATCAGTTTTAAGATATAAAACGATTAAGTTTCGGAACACACTGAATCGGATCACTTCTCACCTCACAACAGATTGATTAATTCGAGACACGTGTTTCGGAAATGAGCCTTACCATTTTTTCTAATGTGTTCTTAAAAGATTTTTGATCATAATTCTTTTTGCATCTATTTTGTTTTCATTACTTACACATCTAAGCTGTCATAACTTTCTTACAGTTAACTTTCAACAATGCTACTACCGATCGCCGATCATCTCCAGGCGAAGGAAAAATACGCGAGCAGAAAATATGCCGGTGCGGGTGAAGGTGGCAACTCAAATGATCCGAAACGCAGAGAACAATGGGATAACCGACACGGGACTGGCTAGAAGGTCACCGGTAATCGCTTATTATCTTACATAAACACCAGACAGAAACGGCTAGATGGCCAATCGTGGTAACAGCTTGCGAACGTTGGCGTAGGAGTTGGGTGTAACGCTTTGTGATCTATGGGTTATGTCGCTACCGCTGACACACATCCACATAATAATAATAGTGGTGTACGCAACGACCGTGGTTGCGGGCACGAAAGAATAAACACACATAAAACATTGCCTATGAACACTCAAACGGAAAAAAAAAGAACATTACACATTTCACTCGAATGCCAAACGTCAGTCAAGGGCTCAGTTTATATATGTATGTAGGTAAGTGAAGTAAATATGTAGCAATATTTAAAAATAGAATCGATTAAGACGATTCGGTATTCGACTATCGCGTTTCTGCTCGATAATTTCCTGCATTTTTTTTCACTTGTTTTGATTTTCACGGCCAACCAGATGTCGGCGTTGAGGATTATTAGCATTCTGATCTTATTTCCAGCATTGCGCGGGCGGTTTTATAACAATAAAACCAATTTGCTCACAATAATCTGATTACAAAATCAATTCTTGTTCTAAAGATAAAATAAAGCAATGATCGGACTTTAGGTCAAAATTGAGGTCGATAGCGAGGAATAAAAATAAAAAATTCTAATTCTAATTGGTATATGGTTTTGTTTTAATTTTTAATGCCATATATGTGCCCGTGGAAAATCGAAACACCATGAATATTTAATAATTAAAACTGTTTTCAAAATCGCTGAGACACGTCAACTTTTGCTCGAAAGGCGACAACTTTTGGAGAACAAATGATCTTCATTCCTTAAATTGCTTTAGAGATTGACTTACACCTCGTTTAAAAACTTATGTAATAAGGGTGATTTATAATTACCAGTGTTTGAAGTAAAATGGGGCCACTGATGTCAAATCAGTATATTATCGTTTAGTGTCATCTTTCAAACGACTGTCAAAATTTCAGATAAATTCATCATGTGTTTTTGTTTTAGTAGCTATCTAGAGTGAGCAAGATTTAAGTTTCTCGTAACTATGGATAAAGTGTAGTAGCGATTGGTGACTAGATTCTTGTTTAGACGTGTGTGGGAATTAAAGAAAAGTTGGGATCCGTTTAGGACTTTTCACCTTCAATAATAACAATCAGATATTGGAACAAAGAAATTCAAGCGTGGTCGTACATCCATCCTAGATGAAGAACGTCCAGATCGCACAATTGAGGTGAAATGGTCAACAAAATCCATGAGATCGTATCGGCGAGTGAATATCAAAGAAATTCTCAACGTTATGGACACCTAATTTAAACGAGTGCAGAATATCCTACATGAAAATTTGGGCATGACAAGCGGAATCTAATGACCACTTCCAAGCAGCGTGTGAACCTGTTTAAACGCAATCCGAAGGAGTTTCTTCACCGTTCCGTCACTATTGATGAAACATGGATCATCCATATCAAAACAGTCAAAACAGTGGATTTCCCATTAGATCGAAGAAGGGTTGGTGGAATTGGGCTACGAATTGCTGCTGCTGTATTCTTCGGATTTAGCCCTCTGGAACTTCTTCCTGCTTCCAACCATGAAGAAATGGCTCGGCAAAAAGAGATTCGCATCGAACGACCGGTCACCGCTAAAACTGACGCCTATTTTGAAGAGTTTGCCAAATCCTATTTCTTATGGGGTGTCAAAAAATTGGAATATCGTTAGGACAAGTGTTCGAGCTGAAAGGGGGCTATGTAAAAGAAAATATCGTTAAAAAAAATTTCTTGTCTAACACGGGTACTTATCATTATCTTTTATGGGATCTCACTTTTAATGTGAGGCACTTTTGCTTACAACATTAATATAATGTAAATTTACTGACTCGCTAAGGATAAGAATCCGAGATTCTATGTTCGATTTTGTCTATGTCCGATCTCTGGTTTGGGGTTCGTAGATTTTTAATTGTAAGTTAAAATTACAAAACATACATTCCTAGATAAACGACACCCAACTGAATCCTGATCAAAATCGATACAACAATATTTTAATAATATCCCAAGCAATTTCAACAATATCGAACATATTATTATGTATGCATATATCAATCTCCTTGATACACAAACCTTATCGTATCCTACTTATTTTAAGATATTATCTCACTCACGCCGTACTCTACATACTTAATGACGGCGCGTTGCTCACAGCGCACGCATAATCGAATTAGCCCGAAGATTACCATGCTAGAGGCAGGGACTGGCTTCCTTTGGAAATTCCGCCAACGTATGGAGGAAGTAGCAATCATAATCCTCGAGTCTGCTTCGTATCAAATATACGCCATTTGCACACAACAACGTATCGTTGAAAGAATTTTTTTCACTTGGGTGTTAAGATTCATTTTTGGTGATTATATATTATCATGTTATCGCTAAGATTTCAATTCGAACGAAAGTATACCTGTCACAAAGGAATGTTCCTTGTTGACTATGTAGTAAATGCACCCTCAACGCAGAATTATCCGGAGCATTTGTAATACGATTGTCGCGAGTGAGGTACTTACAATATTCAGCACGATGTGATTAACATTCTGAGCTTCGAATTATCTAAGAACAACCAGGCAAAGTCATTGCAAAACCTTTATTAAGGAGCCATCAGTAAACACGGATGACGAACTACTAAATCTTAGTAGGAATCACCTTGTTACAGTAAATAGGTCTTCTGACAGGACACTCCGCACTGAAAGGACACCTACAGAAAATTGGGGTTGACATAGACAACCCAAGCTGTGCACTGTGTGAAGAGACAATAGAGACTGCATACCAGATCTTATGTAAATAAATAAATAAATAAATTAGGAAACCAAAAATGAACCCAGACTATATTAGACTATATAGACCAACCAACCAGGACCTGTACAGATTAGTACAGGCCACAAGGATCCGGGAATGGTTGGCATAGTAGATGGATACAAAAATGGGAGATAAATACAAAAAGCCAATAGGCTGAAGTGTCTCCGGAGACTTATGTTCGACGGCTCCCATAAGGAAAAAAATATCTAAGAGACGTTTACTCCGGATATACATTAGATATAGGTAGGTACATACATTAAATCGACAGGTCCAACGATTTTCAATTTCTTGATATTTGCCTATATCACCAAAATAGATTGTGTTCGAATATTCTCAAAATGTTCAGCATGAATAGGCGAACATCCTAAGCAATTCCAGCAAGATAAAAGGTTTGGTTAAAGATGAGATTTTCACCATTCGAGTCCTGGTCAAAAGACGATTGCCTGGTTCGCAGCATCTTGAAATCGTGAATATGTCGAAAACGGTTAGAGATATTTCAGATCCTTTTGCATCCTTCGAATCACCGGTAGCAGGCACCGGTGTAGGAGCGATAATTCAGTATAAAGGGACAGTATAAAGAGACATTGAATTCCTCCTAAAAAGATGCTTAATTTGGAGTATATGTAATATGTTGAGATAACCTAAATTTTTCATCAACTTTTCGCATTTTTATCCCAAATTTTCGATAACAAAAAACTAAATCAATCGATATCGTCCTATTGAAACGAACCCAGGAACAATGGTCCTAGACAAAAAGCACATCTACTGCTACATAACACATTGGGCTTTCCGGTGATTTTTTGTAATTTTAACCACCTTCCTTTGACGAGAAATACCGAAATTAAACAATTTATTTGATATTTCCTCCCAGAGCAAACGAGGGACTAGAACTGTAGGGTCGCAGAAGCCCGAAAAATTATCAGCGTAATAGCACGAACATTCTTAGACCCTGTTGAGCAAAATCAGGAAATTTTTATGACTTTGGCGTGTAACCGTAAAACCCATAGGAGGAAAAAGACAAAGCATGATCATTTTCAAGCCTCACTAGGATTAAGCAAGTGCTTCAGGGTCTAGATCACCATCTCCGGGGCCAAAAATAACGAAATATATGCAAATTACTAGCAAATGGGATGGCGTTTAATCATTTTGTCATATCGTGCATTTTCGGAAGAATCTTTGTTTAGAAGGTAGAATAGTATGGGGAAAGATATGAAGTAATAATATTTGGAGTTATACTGGAAAGGTAACAGACAACAGAGAAATTACTCACCATAACGATACTCGTCTTTCGACATAACAATTTCATATGTGCATTTAATCCACGTGAATACATTTTGTTTTAAAATTCGTGATATCTAATCGAAAAAAAGATAAATCTATTATTCATCAGCATAATCGAACACGGCAAAAAGCGGCGGCATAAAATACACCGCCATAATTAAATCATCCTATTCTTCGAATTCTAATTTCTTAATTTCATTGTTCATTCAACACGCGCCGATATCCGTGGATCGGCGTCATTCACTCAGATGGCGGGCATTTTTCTTCGTGAGGACAATCGGATACGTTCGAGGCCATCATCTTCGCGGACGCTAATCATCTTCCGATTCTTTTTCATTGCCAGCCGCATCTAGCTTGAGTTACTATCGCCTCGCGGGCAGCGTGCGAATAATAAAATGGAAGGACGAACGCTAATAACTGCAGAGCTTCGTCTTCCCAATAGATAATTATAGACGAGAGTCTATAGTTCTGGATGCTCTTGTCGTCCGTACCATTCGTCTTTCTTTCGTCCTCTAGTTTATGACATCTTAATTGTTTAGTAGATTTGTTATTTGTCTTTTGCGGGTAGCATCTCTTAGTTTGCGGTTGGCGTAAGTGCTGCGTTTTACGTTGCGACATGAGTGTGGTTCCAAGAACTTTCTAATATTAGTATTTAGAAGTAATATTTACGAACGTTCCAGTAGTAAAACTAACTAACTAACTTTCTGTCATTATGCTTCTATTAAATTCACAAGGATTTAGGACCGTCGATGACAGAAACAGGCAACAATTTCTACGGGAAGCAAACAGGAAACGAAGCGACCCACAAAGAAATATGCAAACGCTTCTTGTTCTGCTAACTAAATGGTGCAGCCTGTATATTATTTCATTTTTTTAATAATGCATCAAAGAAATAATATATATTCTTAATCCTTAATCTTTATTATATTTTTAAGAGTGGCAAATTATATCCTGCTTCAATTTCTATTACTTATTATTGTATTCATTTCTTCTTGTCTTTTGCGAGCGTTTTCGCTTCTCTAGTTGAAATTCCGGTGATTCGTTGTAGAATGTTCTCTACATTGTCATCCTTCCATTTTGCTCCCTGGCATTCTGGCTTCCCACGCAGACAGATAGTAACAAAGTTCAATTGAATGAAGCTAAATCTCAAGTAATGTTAATGACAAGGAAGCAGTCTATATTGAATATGAAGTTAAATATTTTTCTAAATTCTGATGTAACATATTTGGGTATACGTATAGACAGCAAATTTAAATTATAAATATATAAATTATTATAACACTTGGGTAGATCTACAAAAATTAAGAAGGGAATCAGGCAAGAGGGCTCTTTGAGTACTATTTATAAAGGCGTAGTTGTGCCCATTCTATCATATCCCATATGGAAAAATGTTTTACAGAGAAAAGCAAACCAAAGAAAATTTGGAAGAGTACAAAGGCTAATTCATAAGGATATTAAAAGGATTTAGGACTCTACCAAGCAACAATTAAATGTTGATGAAGTAGCTAAGCAATGTTCAGGAATTCTGAGTAAGAAAACGCCTAATGATTAGAGAACTGGAAGAAGATAGTGTGTAGGAGTGGCAGAATGAATGGACAAATAGTAGCAAAGGGATCTCTTTTTTTGAGAAATTTTCAGGAAATATTTACTTTATTCGTATTAAGAAACGATGAGAATTTCAGCAAGATATGATCGTAGCAACTCATAGAAACACTAATATTGCGTCGATCGCCCTCTGTTTCTTGCACATTCAGCTAGCCTATTAGGCATACTTGAAATTAACGAATCAATGGTGACCTGTAATAGCTATGCCAAGTTTCTAAAATCCTTTATTGAAGACTATTTGCATTATTCCGAGGTGGTTGTAAACTACTGATCCTTTGTCATACCATATCTCTATTGGTCCGGCGAATGAGAAGACCATAGTAAGCGATCAACATTTGCATTATCCAGGAACTTCATGTTATCCTCGCGGTGTGTAGCCACGCATTATCCTGCTGAAATTTTGGATTTACCAGTCGTTGAAAATATGATATTAACGCTGGTTCAAGAACACCATTGATGTATTTATCGCATCTAGAATTAGTACTGGACGAGATCTATATCCGTGACAGATAGCCCCGCATACCATAACACCTTGAATAAGAGCCACATGTCGTTGTACAGAAACTGCAAGTGTTTTCTTTCAATTTGACGTCTTTTGACTATTCTACGACGATCATGAGCTCATAAATAAAATCGAGATCTATTATTGAAAATGACTCTGTTCCACTACTCATACCAGTGCAACCTTTTGTTACACCACTCTAGGCGTGCAAGTTTATGGTGTAAAGTTAGAGGTAAACTAAGAAATAGTCGTTACGATCTAAGCCCAAAAGAGAAATACACGCTAGAAACATCACGAATGGATAATCCGGCTTCTCGGAGGCCGATTATCCTGCCACGTTCAAACTTAGGTAATAAGCAGCATTCTTTTGCACTCTACTGAGAATAAATAAAGCTATAGGTATACTTTTCAGTTACACTTAAGTAAATAATGTCAAAGGAAACATAAAAACTATTTTTAAGTTCATCGAATGCATCTTGCTGAAATTTTCGTCGTTTGTTAGTACGAACAAAATATATTTTTCCTGGAAATCTCACAAAAAATATCACAATTTACTGCGTGTTCATTTATTTAAGATGGCCAGTATATATCTTCTAAAGCATTCATTTTTTAGGTTGGGTATCAGTTTTATTGTGAAAAAATTACGTTTCTCTTCCTTTGTAGTAAGAAAAACACTATACAGTTGCTAATATGTTAACTGTATGGACTTACATATAGCTATAAAGAAAGGCAAATAGATGTATACATTTGATGGTTAATGTGTTTTAAGACATAAATTTGATTTTAATTTTGCATAATATAGATGTTTACGCGAGGCACGGATTTATGTGCATACTACCAGCCGTATTCTACATTATAGTTATGCATTCGTAGTGCGTGTTGGTCGTCGTTGGCATAAGCAACAAAATGTGAAATAAATAATCGTCCCAGCACCTTTTAAAAAACTTTTATTGCTGTGGACAGATAAATAAAGGTTGGATAAATTCCAAAAAGATTCCATAAATTAATTCCTAATTTATAGTTACTCCTGAAACTTGTCATTAAAATTTCATGCTGGATTTAATGTTTTTGCAACTCGAATGATCTTAGAATGTAGAAAATAAGATTTGATTGTTTGTTTGTATTTATTTATTACAGGCATTTTCTTTGCAAGTCACAACTTACGAAGTTAGTGTTAAAAGTTATTGAATACTTTAAGTATATGTGAATCATTTATAGATTATCATTATCAAACTATTTCATATAAACAATTTCAGTTCTCAGGGCCTTCCAACTTACTCAACCCATATTTTAATTTCGAAAAATCTATGGGCCCATAAAATACCATCGCCAAATCATGTAAATCGCTGGGGAATTTTACACACCGCGCTTTTAGAAATATGGTCCTAAAATACTTATACAATGTGTTCTATAGTTATATCCGGATGTAATAAAACTGATATTATCAATACTAGTACTTCCTTTCTTGGATATACAAACAGTTTTTTTTTAAGTATCATTATTGTAAGAGCGTTTTTTTAGTAGTAGAAAAGAAAAAAATATAGTTCCATTATAAATCCAAGAGCAAAACACTTTCACACATTCCAAAATTCCTCTCCTAGATAACTACAGCAACAACAACTATATATGCTCGACCGCATATAGGCACGCAGATGTACACAATTACTTTTGACCTTACGAACCGGTCGACCAGAGTCAATTGAATTAAAAAACAATCGATAAGTGATTTATAGATCTGAAACCTCGCCTACTGTCGATATCAACTTCTATAGCGGCTCGTACGTAGTGTTCACGGTGGCAACGTGACAACTATTCTTATCCGCAGTAATAAAAGTTCTTATTTACTGCCATCGTGCACTGGAGACTTTTATGGCCTGCCATTAAAAATCCTGTCGAAATACGAACGATAATTATAGTTAATATTGCACCCAATATGGTCGATTAGCTTCATAGAGAGATAATGGTGTGTCTCCAGAAGAAAGAGAGAAAGGAGACTTTATGTGTAAATCATGATTAAAAGGCTTTGCGTATGCATTGATGACATATGTGCCTAATAAATAGTTGATAGATAAAATAAAATAACAATTTGCAATAAAAGCTTGTATGGGTGACACTGACTTGATATGGTGATAATTTATAATAATAATAATATTATTTCAGGATTTATATATTTTCAATTTTATTATAGAAAAAGTTTAGACCTTCTAGAAATATAAAACTGTTAACGTTAAAATGCATGTAAAAAGGTTGATATATTCAACTTTTTTCTTCTCCACTTAATAAAACTCATTCAAACAAATAATTTTTGTCTTAGAACTTTTTCTCTACTTCTTATCGTTAGCGAGTTATATGCATAGGCAGAGTGGAAAATTTCCCATTTTCAAAAATTCATGTCACCTACTCAGAGTGCTTTTTCGCAGAAAACAAATTCCGTAAAATATATCTGTATGTGATCTGCATGTTCTCAAAGTTTCATAATTTTTTGAATTGGTTCGAAATCGTCCCTTATAAGTATCAGAGAAAGGATTTTGAAATGTTGCAATACATAAACTCAATTCAAAAATGTTATTGCAAAAACCTTCTATAATAAAAATAGAAAAAAATACGTAAAAGTAATATAAAAATATTTTAGAAAAAATGAAAAGATTTAGAATGCAAAATTTGTTTCCTGGAATAATCTTCTTGGAAAGAGGTTCTAAGAAATAAATGCAAGAAAGACCAATATCAGTAATGGTTGAAGACGCAGAGAATTAATCACAAATTTCATTAAAAAAAATATTTTTGTTGGGATTTTTCGCGGAAATTTCTGCAAATTTTTTTAACTGAGGACGGCTAATGAGAAAAACTTTTGGAAAAATGTTAGCTAATAAAATGTAATCAAACTCTTGGCAATTACAAAAAATGCATTTAACTTAATTAACTCCCGAAAATCAAACAATAAATAAATTCTTAATAAAAATTATCAAACAGAAACAGTCTCAAGTTGAATATTACCATAGTTAGCGGCAATCAATCATGAAAATTTTATATCAAGAAAAGCGCATTTTACTCAATAGTAGGTATAGGGGATTTTTTTCCTCATGGGAGTCGCCTGGCATAAGTCTCGAGATACACTTAAACCCATTGGCTTTTTGCATGTATCTTTCATTTTTGTACCCATGCACTGTACCACTCATTCCAAGATTATTTTGCCCTGCACCAATCTGCACAGGTACTTGGCCGGTTGATCTGTATACTCTTCTGGATTCATTTTTGGTTTCCCAAAGATTGCGTGTCTTCTAGGGCCTTGCACATAAGATGTGGTATGCAGTCTTTATTGCCTCTTCACACAGTCTACAGTTTGGGTCCCCAATTTTCTGTAGAATGTTTAATATCATGAAGTCGATATTTTAGGAAGAGAATCCGAAATAGCCAAAAACAAAATTTTTGTGTACGGCTGTGGGGCATGAATGCTAACAGAAAATAAATAGAAAAGAATAATTGCGATGGAAATGAGATTGCTGAGGAAGATAGAAGGAGAGACGAGAAGAGAAATGATAAGAAATGACACGTTTAAAAAGAATTTAAAGACAGAACCTGTATACGAAAAAATAATGAGGAAGTAGGTTTGAGCATATATATCGGATACCAAACGAAGGACAGTTCTTGAGATAAAAGTGTTAGGAAAGAATAGGAGGAGAAGATAAGGACAATCACAATCAAGGGAGAAGCAGAGAAAAGGGAATGCAATGGAAAAATATTAAGACGATAGTAATGGACAGGAAAAATTCAGAGAAAAAAATCAAGAAAATAACCTAAAACAACGTAACGGTAAAAAAGACGGAGGCCTAAATCTAATGAGTTCCGAATCGTTTAATTTCTCGCAATGGCCATTTGAATTGGTGCTCAAGGTCGCTAGATATTATCAATTACCATTTTTTTTTTCGTACGGACTTTTCTAATGACCAACGTTTAAGCGTCATAATCACGAAATCATAATCTTAAAAAGAAACATCAGAAGAGAGATTGAATCTGTACCCTAGAAATTACTTAAGAAAAGCATGTCCAATTGTCGAAACTGTTGAAAATATAAAAAAATAAAACTCCCTTTCGTGCACTTCACTAAACAGTTTTTGTATTATTTGTGATATTTCCCATTAAGTTACTTAGCAATTCAATCACTGATTTCATAAACACCCCAAGTCATGGGTAACCTGTTCAAATTTAATTAGAAAAAAACTGTTTAACTTCTAACCGTTTCAATATTGCCAATATTATCTTTCCCAATTGTCTTAAAACGTAGCATGCTTTGGACAAGATGTTGCATAAATAATATGTGGAGACCATTTTATGCGTTTGTCAATCATTAAACCTAAAGCTTTAGTTGCTGATTCAAAGGAAGGATCGTGTTGTTCACACATAATCTAGGCTTGATCCTACTATGAAAATATATACATTTTGTTTTCTCATTGTTAACAACTGGCCGATTGTCAACCATCCAATCATTAATATTATACAATGCAACTGAAATTTTATTTTTAAGAACTCAACTTAAATTTAAAGCACTGAAAACTATGTTAATGTCACCGGCGTACAATATTACTTTATTCGATAAGGTTAACAATTTTGGTAGATCGTTAATGTAAAGTATAAAAAGGGTGGGCCCCAAAACGGTACCTAGCAACATCTCGGCAAGTAGATTTATTATTATTGAGCATAACAAACTGTCAAATTTATCCCCCTAGTGGCTGTATGCAAAAACTACCTTCTAGCGATTGCAGAAACAACCTAGGTCGTGGAGTAAGGGTAGTTCTGCCCTCAGTCGATATTTTCCGGCCGTGTTATGTACCTTTTAGTATACGACTAAGGATGTTTTTGCGTCCAATAGCTTACGTCTTTTATGCATTATCCAATATGGAAGTTAAATATGGCAAAAATGGATTTAGGGTGTTTCTAAAATCAGTCCTTCAATTACATCATTTCATCCTTTTTGGCGGATTTGTTAGGTACAAAATTATACATTTTTATTTCACAATACCTTTTAAGTATGAATATAACGTAAGTCTTAAACTTTTAAGAATTTAAATATAACTGTTTGTTAAGACATTCTTGAAACGTTAGAATAAAATGCTGTTAAAGAAATCCGGTCTTAATCAATTATTTCCATAGGAACAAGTCACATATACTTCTACTGAGGGTTTATTTTTATGATAAGCATTCTGAAATGGAGAAATGAGTTATGCACTGATGTTACATATTTTTTTATGATTAACGAGGTGATTACAAGAACTACTCCACACCATCCGTGTATTTTCTTTTATTAATTAATTAGAACATCTATTTCGCACCTCTTTAGTGCTGGAAATTATTTTTAAAACGCCACCACGTGCATTCGTTTCGTTCGCATGTTACTCTCTCAACGCGTTTATTCTAGCACACTATCGTGAGTCACGGAAGCCGGTAAAAGGTGGCTACGACAGAGTCAAACATCAAAGGCCGCCCTATTCCGCGAGTTGTATTAAAATTGCACTCGTTATACTTAGTGCATCTGGGATTTGTACTTGTGTCTGTACACAAGTCTGTACATATAACATAAATTCATAAATAACTGCCGTTCCTGCGGATAGAAAAATTTATCCTCACAAACTCGAAATTATTTTCTTGTTTGTCAAATGTCACGGGGAAAGAAATTTATGTTTCCGAGTTCCGGAGAATTTACGTGACCCAAAAAATCGCATCGAGGCACGAATAGAAAGAATTAAATATTAGTTTAAGTGCTATTTATTTTATTGAAAGCAATATTGTAAACAGAACGTTCTCAATTGATACAAAATAATCTAGACATAGTCGAGCAAATTACTAGTTTCCTACTATACTTACTATAGATAACGGAAGTAGGTGGGAGAATTAAATATGTTAATGGAATCGACGGATGATCCTTACCTAAAAATAAGAAAATGTATTGAAATAACCTTCAAACTATGCAACTGTCGATTTAAAATTATCTATCAATTAACTGGAAATCGAATAGTGAATAGCTAGAAGCTGAAATGACTAATGCTATTAATAAATTGAGTAATGCTAGTAATACATTATAGCTTTTTTCACGCGTATACACGTTAGCTGGATTTAGTTCTAGGATGTGGATCAAGAAGTGTGTTGATATTTGCATATAATATATACGTTAGAAAGAGCGAGACTGCATAAGAAAGTGAGAATGTTGTTGCCCAATATTCGTATAGATTTAATAATTATAGACGTATTTCATTTTTGGCCCAAACGCTCGCGATATCTAGAATAGTACTAATAATAATAATAATTTATTTCCTACAGGCAAAAAAAAACCAAGTACAGGAAATGTATAAATAAGGTATACACTATGCGAATACAT
>JARFOC010000639.1:1145222-1165523 GCA_031763485.1 Osmoderma eremita
CACAAAATTTAGCAACTTTGCCAAATTTAAACCTACCCTCTATCTCCAATAATAAGCGAGATCCTCATGGTGAGGGTTTAAATGAATCAGCCTGTATATCTTCTACCGAACTTTTTTTTCAATAAAACAATGTATTGGTATTATTATAAAATCGGGCTTAAGAATATTTCACCTTAATGGGGTCCTGCAGTGTTTACTTCGGTACTTAAAGATTCCCATTCCGATAAATTAAAATAACTTGTGCAAATATAATGAGGTTGTACATTATCTTTATAGAAGTTATTTTAATTTATCGTGAAGCTCACTATACATCTTTCTTCATTTATTTATACAGGATAATTTAATAGCTCTATTACAAGCTTTCGCAAATGAAAGCTCATGCGATTCTAAGAAGAAAATGTTATACAAGCATAGGTCAGATCTTCTTTCGTTTTGAAACTATAGCCACTATTATCATACAAAACTTGGATTCATTTGTATTGGTTACGTAGCTATAAAGCTCTAAGAATTTGTAATCATTAGTTGGTTCTTATAAAAACAAGAATTGTTTATCCCATGCTGTCAAAGTGTTTCGAATATGGATTTATTTACAACGGAGAAAAAATGTGTAGATGTAATTTTTCCACATGGGCTTTTGTGATGAAAACGCTAGACTGCCAGACTATACCAGTTCGGCATTTCGAAGACTATGAGAAACAAGGAATCCACATACAAGAAACAAGATGATTACAAGATGAAAAAAATGTAATTGTAATTGACGCAGTCCATGACAATCCTTCAATTAGCACAGGAGGTGAAGTAAGCGATTTACATCTAAGTCAAAGTTTTGTTTGGGGTGTATTAGTCGTGAGGTATTACATGCATTTCATAGGCAAAGAGACCAAGATTTGCAACCCGAAGATGCACAGAAACGATTATTATTTTGTCAATGGGTTCTTCAGCAACAAGGGCAAAATGGTGTCTTTATTTCACACGTATTGTGATCCCACGGAACGTGTTGTACTAAGAATGGCATAAATAATGATTACAGTAACCACGTGTGGTATGTGAAAAATAATCCTTCAGTGTGAATATTTGGTGTGGTTTTTTCAACACAATTTATTACCTGTACAATTTATAGATGGCAATACACTGGCCACTATGATCTAACTTCGCTTAAATATTTTTCCTGCACCTTGAGTACTATCTAGAAATAGCCACTCGTCAACAGTTACTCGAAAGGGTTCAAGTAGCGACTGATCACATACGCAATCCAGTGTGATACATCGTGCGAGACAATCTTTGCTTCGTCGATACTTGAGGCTTGGATACGAGTCGAATGTAGATTTTTCGAACAAATATGATAATTTTTTTAATCAATTCATTCGTTATGTTAGGTTTTCTTTGATGAAATAAACCATATTATTTTAATTTATAAGACGTTATGTCTTTGAGATAAAAGAATATAGGACCTATGTATGGTCGTGTATCATTTTTTTCCCTAGTATTGCATTAGCTATCATCTGCCTAATTGTAAGTTTAGCATGGAGCTAACAGAACACCCTGTGGATATATTACAGTCTACTATAAAATTATCCATTTAGATAGATTTATTCTTTATTAACAAAATTATACCATACGCGATATGCTATTGTGGGCAGTCGACGTCGTATGAATACACGCAGACCTTTAAGGTTGCGTTGAATGTGCGTAACTTTCGGTAGCAGTAACAATTGTTAAACTTGTAATATTTAAGACGTTGAACCAAATTACTTGCTAGTTAATTACGTTTATTAAAGCACTTAGCTCATTATCATAAAACACTTTATTAAGTAATCCTCGTATGATAGCGCGTACGACATGCCTAGGCCTAGTCATGATTTTTTTTTGCAAAAATTGCGCATTGAATAATAGCACTATAGTATTATACCCACCACCTTTTTTTTAATATAAAATACTGAATAACAACGTCTTTATCTACTAGCCATCCGACTTTTCCCGGAAAGTGGCATACATTTTCCTGGCAAGGTCAAGGCAGGGAAGAGCATTCTAATACATCACATGATAAAATACCTGGGTGTGTCACCTACCTGTCTTATGAAGCAAATGTTTTACCTGAAATAAATCAATAATTTCTGTAATTTCATTACTTGAATGTTCTTATTTATAGAACAACCGGGTAGTTTTCCAAACCATCCCACATTAACTAATTAAAGCTAGTCTAAGTAAGTGAGTAAGTATTTTATTTGTTATTAAACTATTACAGAATACGTCAAAAATAGTTAATTGTGTACTTAGTACATTTGTCAAATTTAATTTAAAAAAACAAGAGAAAAAGTAGGAAAATTCAGTAAGAAAATTATAAATATATCAAAATGTATACAGCAAACATTAAAAAGAGCAGACACACAAACATACTTATAACGAATGGAATTTCAGGTAGGTAGTGGGTTTGCAAAATTTTTATTGGTAGATAATTACAATGTATTTTTATTACAGCTGTTAAAATAAATTGCCAGATTAAGTACCTACGTTCTAGGCTTTATGTGCTGCATACGGTAATGTAAGGACATATAAATGTAACATTACTCAGGGAAATTAGAATTTTAATGATATAATAAACAAATCCCTAGAATTTTTATTCTACCGACTTAAGCACAGGAGATTAAAATCAATTTTAGCAAAGATTTATACATCTTCTTATACAGCCTGTCTTATACAAGAAAGACGAGTCCGTACAGTCTTTAGGTATAGACAGATTTTAATATTTGACACGGAAAATTAAATGGCTGTATATACGCTATAAAATGAGCGGATAAAATTATTTATTTATAGCCCTTAAGTAATTCAAGGTTTTAGGGTCAATTTTTTATTAAAATTAGACTATACTTTTTTATGATTCTGATGGATAATTTTTTTCTGAGAACAACAATGTATCACAAGTAAACCTTTACATAAGGAAACATTCAAAAGTAGTAACAAAATAATTATTTAGACGTCTGTAAAAATACCCTAGCATTGGAAACAAATGACGAGCACTAAGCGGGAATCAAAATGCATTGCGGTGCTACAATGTGATAACTTAGTAAATCAAGTTGTCTGGAAATGTCTCGCGATTTGTGAAGGTGATTTTTTTTCTAAAATGAACGAGATATTATGTTGAAATTTTATTTTGCTGAGTCGTAGCTTTTCATTCCGATGTTGACGTTGCAATTTTTTGGCTCTTTGAAAGCGCCGTATCGACGTATCCAACGAAGACTATAGTAACTCATTATTTGCACAATTGAGGTAATTCGAAAGAACCATTTACATCAACAGTAAAAATCAGGGTGTTTTAAATCGGATATTTTCATTGTTTCATAATATTGTATTTAACTGTACAATTTCAGAAATGCGACACATTTTCTTTTTGAATTTCCTCCCTAAGTGATCTTTGAATGAGTTACTATACTATTCATTGGAGGTTTTGTTTACAATATTTGTTACACATATGCTATTTAATGACTTTTATTTAAATAAATTAATACAACATTCTGTTAATATGAATGCTAAATCATTTCTTGACCGCAGCTATTTGAAAATCACACGTTTTTATTCAGTATTTTCACTCTCCACTTCCTCAATGTCAGCTTCTTCACTTTGAGTGGTCACGGATGTTCTTGAAATCAGACTTGTAAAAGGCATGATACAGAATGGGTATTTTGCCATTATCACACAGTCACAATAATCCCTTAATTTTGTTATCGTCCATCGGTAGTACACGGTCCTACAATAATTTTGGAGGGAACTTGTTAATAGTGGAGGGTCGTCCTCTAGATATTCGACAATTCTTCCTGATGTCACTACTCTTTAAATCGCCACTAAATTCATACTTGAATTGTCTAGTGTATGGCTTTTCATACGAAAATCTAATGTCCCTTATTTGGCTCACTTTGAATGGGTTTCTGTCTGCATTAATTTTCCAATTTTCATTTTCGGTATACATTTTAAAATAAATAAAATCGTCTTAGGACATCTCTGTAACGTCGTAAACCTTTTCAGTTGTTTTGGGCATTCTTATTAAAGTGACCCACTGTTCGGGCACATACACAACTGGTTGTCGTCTTTTTTTTTGCATTCTCAATAACTGCGCGCATACTGTCGCAATCATTTTGAGTATGTCCCTTTCCAAGAAATCAGTGTTAATGTCAATTTGAAAATGTACGACGGCAAAGGCAAACATTGAGAATATAAAGCGATTTCTATTTTGTTCAGCACAGTTTTCCAAATAAAATATTACTTTTTTCACTGCTTTTCTAGTTTTCAAGTCTAAAAATTTTCGGAGGCAACTGGCAACTTCATTGGGACCCCTTTTTGCCATTTGTTCATGCCATACGTGGCAGTAACCCTCGGGGGTTCCTATGTCGTAAATTGTATCTTGAAATCGTGCTCTTGTAATAAAAATCGCTGACATTTGATTGTGGAGTAGCTAAAACTTTTTGAAGATCAAACCAAGGTAACCATACACTTTTATTGTTTATTGAAATATCTGTGTCAGAATTCTTCAAATTCCTGGCTGCGGTCTTATTTTTTAAATGAAGCTCATATTTTGCACTAAGTTTTTCTACTTCCCCTTCCGGAGCCAAATTAAAAACAGTGCAAGCGTCACATTGGCCTTTCTTCGGCTTAAAGAAAGAGGGATGCTCAATCCCTCCTCGAGGTAAATTTTCGCAGAGTCTTTTCGAATACAATGAGAAGGTACCACAGGAAACAGTTTAATGTGGTTTCTGATAGTCTCTGCAATTTCTGGCGTCAGTTTGTGTGGTCGTGGACTGTGTTTGCCACGCATATCTTTTTCTAATGTTCCACCTTCCTTTAATTTGCTTAATGCTGTAGTTACCTAAGCCTCTGAAATATAAAAAGTTCGCAAAACCATAACTTTGCAAATGCGTTTTTTTTCACCGCGAATATGGAAATAATATTCCCGAGAGAAATTTCTACGAGACCGGGAGTTGACAGTAACAGTCACTTGTTACTGCCTTACATAACAAGCAACAAAATCCCATTGTCTTGTATGATTTTGCAATTGCCAAAATTCAATTAAAACATCACTTTCAACATTACTGACTCCCTGGACAGTTTGAAAATTAAATTTGTCCTGGACATATTTTTGTTGTTATAACAAAACGTACACAAACTACACCTAACCACACCTAGCCTTAAAATTGTACCGAAAACTAAAGTAACTCAAGATACGACCGATACTAACCGGTCAATCGACGTCGAAGAATATAGTAGCTTAAGATACGATTGTCTTCAGTGGATACAAATCGGAGATACTATTCAATGCAGGCGTGTAATTTTGGTCACAGTATATTGAAAATGTAAGCTACGACCTTCTTCCAGGGAAAGATGAGTTGAATAAAACGTTTGCTGTATGTAACTCAAAAAAAATGGAAAATTTGAGTTACTATAAGTCTTCGTTGGACACGTCGATATATTCGTAAAATGTTCACTAATCGTAACGGACAATATGATTGTCTGATACGACAATCATAACTTATTTTAATTATTTATTCTTGGCATGAACCTAGTATGTTTTGAAGTGGAGTTAAAAATATCTCATTTCCAAACTATTCAAAGTTGTTTAGTACATACTTTAATTTGAAGTCCATAAACTTCCGTTAACTTTTTAGTTAAAACTTTCTGACTTTAGCTTGGATTCAAAAAATATTTAATTTCTCCTTCTTACAGATTAAAGAAAAGACAATTTTACCAAGGAGTCACCATAGTACTAATAGTAATTATAATTTTGCTCGTCGTCGTTATAATAGTATTGTCATGTCGATGTAAGTAACACTGAATGCAATTAATAACTTATTTTTATTACTGAAACATGTACGTACATTCTTAGATCAAACTATAAGAGAAGAGGAATCTGTATTAAAGAACGCATCAAGACTGCTTTGCACGTCAGAAGAATGCCTGAGGTCAGCTGCCAACCTGAAATTATCCATGGATTTCGACGTGGATCCTTGTGATGACTTTTATCGTTACACATGCGGCAAGTGGAAGCAGGAACATATCAATCATGGATGGTACTCGAGATTTTCAAGTTTTGAAACTATAAACGAACGAATAGCGGTCACTGCTACGGATTTTTTAAAGTCGAATAACAGCGAAACGGAGCCGTTACCTATCAGACAAAGTAGAAACATGTACAAGTCTTGTATGGATGTAGGCATGTTTAATTTTACTTCTAGGTTAATTAAGCGATGCGATAACGATATTGTATATTTTTTAGATTCAATAAATAAGCTTGGGTATACCGTTCTATTAAAATATTTGAAACTGGTAGACTTGCCTTTGGTGCCAAGGTATTTTACTTTGAACGAGAAGGAAAAGAAGAAATACGAATTCGACTGGTTAAAGGCTGACGTGAAAATTAAAAAGATTTTTGCCAAAGATTTGTTCCTGCAATTTACTGTTGATTCGGACGTGTACAATAGGAGTATAAACGTTATGTATTTGGGATCATCTAGAAGCTTATCGCCATTGCCAAGGTAATCCTAAGGTTGCTTTGCATATGCGCTATTAACTTTAGAATTTTAGCCCGTTTAAAACCAAGACAGATAATGCCCAAAAGCATTCACGCAAAAAGAGGAGAGAATTGGAATTGGATGAAGATGAGCTCTTCGAAGCGGCTTACAAAAGGGTTGCTGCCACCATTTTGAAAGTAATCATATCGAACGTTACTACGCCCCCTCCGGATGAAGAGCTCGTCAAGGCTGCCAATATAATCTGGAATATAACACACGAAATATCAGAGGTATGACTTATTCGTATCCCATACCAATGTTAAATTTTTGCAATTACCTACACAAATAGTATTTTTAAGATGGCCGGCGACGACAATGACGAATATGATGACGATTTCGACAACCTGGATATAAGAAAGATCAAAGCAAACGAGCTACAGAATTTAACCGACTTCTTAATGAAGCAAAACGATCTACAACCAAAGGAGGTGTGGAAGACTTATTTCGATATGCTATTCGAAGGCGTCGAGAATATCACATTGGATTTGGATGGGAAAGATGTTATATATTATTTACCCAATGAGTTGCAGTACGTAACTAGCATAGTTGTGTATCTAGCGAAAACTCCTGGGGTCTTCACGGAGCTTTATGCTTGGTATCAGACTGTTTATTCAATGATAGTGAGCACAACAAGTGAAATTGTTGAATATATCTTCCAAGAATCAGCTCCATTTAAGAAGAGCTCCGTTCTGAGATCAAGGTTTGGATTCAATGATAGAATTCCTGGTATGTAAACTAATTTTGTTCTCCTTAGGTCAATGGATTGTGCAGATTTGGTCATAGAGTTCATGGGAATCGCTGTAAGCTACGGAATAGCCGATCAATCTTTCTTAAAATCTACTAAACCAAAGGTAATTTGAATGTATAACCTCGTAGCTATGTAAATTTATCTAATCATTGTTGACAGGTGGACGAAATGTTATTCAATGTCAAAGAGGCATTCGTTCAAAGGGTGAAGACCTTGACTTGGATGGACGATGATACTAAAAGTCGCACTTTAGAAAAGAGTGAAGAAATGATCAGCTTTATAGGCTTCCCAGATTGGTTGTTGAACAATACAGCAATCGAAGCTTACTACTCAGGGGTATTCTTCTTTAGTATTAAAGTTCGGATAATTCTGTAATTTATTGACGAAGCGTTTGAGAAACCTTGATTTAATTTATGTTAAAACAGCAAATTACTTAAGGCGGCTTTCTGGCGCTTTCACCAAATTTTCTCCTTGAAGTAACAACAATGGATATGTTTAATTGCTGGTTATAACTGATTCACATTTTTCCTTTCATAATTTAGATCACCATAAAAAACAATACATTCATGGACAACATGTTATCCATAGTGCAAGAATATACGCCTTATAGGTTAGCTACCTTAAGAGAGATGAACCCCAGAACCTGGAGGACGGACCCCACTACTGTAAATGCGTATAATTATTTCGGAGATAATTCTATAAGTGAATATACTTGTTAATAACATTCAAATGTAACATTTTTCAACCTGTTAATAATTTACAGATGTTCCGATGGCCATATTGTCTTTTCCAATCTACCATTTGGGTTTGGAGTAAGTTCAAACAGTTTTATTGATGTTTTGCGACTAATTCTAATAAAATATCTACAGGGTGTTAAATTATGGCGCCATAGGCAGTGTATTGGGTCACGAATTGACGCATGGTTTCGATAATACAGGTTAATAATTGTTCCACCTTTTCATACACGATATACTATTAAATCTTTTCAGGCAGAAAATTTGATAAATACGGAAATTATATACAATGGTGGAGTAATAAGACAATAGAAACATTCGAGAACAAAACTCAGTGCTTTGTAAAACAATACGACAATTTTACGTTGGCTAGTATAAATGCTACTGTAAGATCTTTAATTCTGATAATTCATAATCTTTTTTTTTTGTTCTAAAATATTTTCTGCAGGTTAATGGAAAGATGACATTGGGGGAGAACCTGGCCGACAACGGAGGTTTACACCACGCTGTTTTGGCTTATAAGAACTACAAACAACTACACGGTGCTGAACCCAAATTGGTAGGATTCGAAAATTTCACTGATTACCAAATGTTCTTTATCGCCTTCGGGAGTGTAAGTCAAATGGTTTGAACATCCAGCTCACCTTAAACGGCAATATTTATTATTGGTAGATATGGTGTGAGTCCAGGAGCGATGAATCTTTGAAGACGCAATTGAAAGTGGACGAGCATTGTCCGAATCCCTTTAGAGTCATGGGTAGTCTGCAAAATTCCGAAAATTTCGCTGAAGCTTTCAACTGCCCAGTTGGGAGCCGAATGAATCCTAATCGATCGAAATGTAGAATATGGTAGTGAATCCTTGTGCCTTCTTATATCCTTTATTTCTCTCTTCTGTATTTGTACAAAACAAAGCGTGTGTGATGTTTTCTAGCAAATTGTGCCTTAGGTGGAATTAAATATACATATATTTATACAAAGAAAGGTATACCGAAAGATTTTAAGAAAGGATCTGGATCGAAGTTTTAGATAAAAACAGGGTAATAGTAAATTATTGAATAAAATTCATAATACTTGTGTTATATTGCGAAATGCAAGAACTGAACAGGTGAACAGGAGAGTTTTCATTGATTCTGGTATATATTTACTAAAATAAGGGAAATGATCCAGATTGGTATCTTTTGGTATAATCTGAAAATATACAGTGATAAACAAAAGTAATGGACGGATACGAAGTGTGGTTGCTCTGGTAAGATTTTATTTACCAGAAATATTCATAAACAGATGAATATAAATTATTAATGTTCAAACGTCTTTTCTTAATGTAAGTATTTCGTTTTTTTTTTAATTCCAGGTGTGCATAAAGTAGTTAAAAAACGAGCAAGGACCTGAATGTTTACGAGGTGGTGTCATAATGGTAATTAAAGAAAGAATTATTTATTTGTGTATATAATATATGTAGGTATATTGTGAATATAAACATTCAGATATAAAGAATTATTTTGAAAATACTTGCTCATATACTTTCATATATTTTTGGTTATCACTGTATATATATTAATATACAAGTTCTAATATTATACACTTTTCCTGTGTGATATAATTTATAAGATCACGTTTGTTATTCTATAAAGAAAATAAATTTTATTAAAGCTATTACTGATAAATTAATTTGGTCCTTTCTTTTATATTGTTTGAACCTTATTTTACGAAATGTATCAGGATGAACGTTAAGTTAAATTTTACTACCCAAACTTTGCGTTTTTAACATGGTAATTTTATGGTTATTTTTATATTTATAAACGATCTTTGGTTTATTATTCATTGCAACAAATTTCTTTTCATCGATGATTTTGAACTACCTTCTAAAGTTTAATCATTTATAGGGATTTTTGGTGTAATTTTTTATGTTGCAGTGTAACTGAATATGTTATTCGTTGGGTAATAAAGCAACAGTTATTACTACACTAAACTGTGGGCTCTAATTGTGATCATTAAGAATTGCAAGAGATGCTATGTACAAACGCAATTATGTAGTCAAAACCATTCTTTATTAAACGTATATAAACTTCAAAGATATGTACAACGGATCACTGCCATTGTACAATAACACGCAGAGGATAAGGTTATCACAGTAAGGTATTACAGATGTAAGAGCGAGTCATAAAATAATAATAATTAATTCAAAATGGTCTAATAACGAGAGGTGAGAGTCGCCTTCAATGCTTTGAACCTAGCGATATACTGGAATAGCTGGTGGCGCCGCTTCCATGACCAATTGAACCACCTCCGTAACCACCGCCGAATCCTCCGCTGCTGAAACCTCCGTGACTGCCGCCGTATCCACCTCCAAAACCACCTGCTGATCCATGACTACCGCCGAATCCACCTCCCAGTCCACCTGATGATCCATGGCCACCGCCGAATCCACCTCCCAGTCCGCCTGATGACCCATGACCACCGCCGAATCCACCTCCCAGTCCACCTGATGATCCATGACCACCGCCGAATCCACCTCCCAGTCCACCTGATGATCCATAACCACCACCAAATCCACCTCCAAATCCTCCGCCTAATCCATGACCACCTCCTAATCCACCGCCTAATCCACCGCCTAATCCACCGCCTAATCCACCACCTAATCCACCGCCTAGTCCTCCGCCTAATCCACCTCCAGTTCCGCCTCCAAATCCACCACCAGCTCCGCCGCCACCACCAACAGCGATTGGTACTGGTACTACAACGGTCTGTGGTACTCTAACTGGTACAGGTTGTGGTACAGTGACAGGGTAGGGTTGCGGTACTGGTACTTCTACAGGTACTTGCACTGGAACTTGAACGGGTTGTGGTACTGGAACTTGAACAGTTCTGGTGACAGTGACTGGATATGGACGTGGAACAATGACCGGTTGTGGTTGAGGATATGGAACAGGTACTGGGCGTGGTACGGAGACTGGTACGGAAACTGGAACTGGTACTGGTACTCGGCGAGTTACAGTGTACGGTTGAGGTACTGGGACTGGTACTGAGACAGTTTGGGTAACGGTGCTTACGGTAGCGCCACCACCGGCACCACCTCCGGCTCCTCCACCAATTCCGCCGCCGGCGCCGCCTCCTAATCCACCTCCAAAACCACCTCCAAATCCACCGCCAAATCCTCCTCCTGCTCCAGCTCCTGCTCCACCACCGAATCCACCGCCGAAACCTGTAAGAAGGTAGGAAACTATTAACTATTCAAAATACTGAAATAATTTCTTTGTGAAAATTTAGTTAGAAATTGATGGAAGTATTAAAAAATTTACGACTTACAAAAGCCTCAGACAGTTTGGGGAAGATTAATTGTGGTGTTGGACATTAGTATGTAATTCTATCATTTTGAGATTATTTAATTGGCTCAAAAGGTAGGCATGTTTCGAATGTTGAGGAACAATGCAATAACTCTCTAAATTGATTCTAATCGAAAGTTGAATGTATGTAGGATTACAAATAATACACTTTTGGTCCAGGTATTAGAATTTGATAGCGTTTTTCACTGGTTGCACACTTTTCTGGTGTTTTACATTTTACTGGTCGTGAAGCACCTATTTAGTGCGCATCCAGTGCGAAACCAGTGGACTTGTAGAAGGTACAGTGGACATTATTGCGTTGGCTCAGGAAATAATAGATTCATCATCTGCCGAGGCGGTAATAAAAATTCATGTCTTGGAAAACAAGGTACATTATTTTTTATTCTACTATGAGTGCAGTTGAGAGCACTTTCTTAGTCCCAACTTACGTTTGAACTGAAAGTACAAAACCTCAAGGCGGACTGAGCGGATACCAGTGATAAATAAGGTTTAGGTTTATCCCATGAGTTTAGGCATATGTATGTGGTAGAGCAAAATAGGGCAAACTTGATGTAAGATACATCAAATAGACAGGAATTAATTATAAGTTGTTCGTTAGGGAATTCAAAACCAGTAACATGGAAATAAATTAAGAAAAATATTTTTTTAAAAGTTTTGTTATGATGTGGTGAGTGAAAGGAATATAACAGTGAACTCAAGTCGAAAGTTGTATAGTTTGCTTATATTTTTTAGATTTTGAAAATTAAATTAAAGGAACTTTATATTACCTCCATGTCCACCGCCAAATCCACCACCTAGGCTGCCTCCTCCGAGGCCACCATGGCCGCCTCCAATATCACCACCTCCTAGGCCGCCTCCTCCGAAGCCCCCATGTCCTCCTCCGATATCACCACCACCGTAGCCGCTACTGTAGATGCCACGTTTTTCGTTTTTCTTGGCGACATCCCCGCAACGCCCACTGGCGACAACTGAGAGGACTAAAACGGCAACCTGAACAGAAAATAATCCAAATACGTAAACACACCGAACTTCGAAGTAAATCATTTTAAATTCGACGAGACTCACCAGGAAAGGCTTCATGTCTTGTATGGGATGATGTTCAAAGCCCAAGTGACGACCTACCCCTGCCCACGGGCCGCTTTTATATCCGAAATACATCTGGCAGATGGTGAGGGGTTCCCGTCGTTGGTTACTTTCACTGTTTTATGGCGCATCTAGCGTCCGATACCATCATCATCGTCCATTACCAAAACCGAGGCGGTCGCGGGCGTTTCGCGTCCGTGGATACCTTCGGCGATTCGGAGAGCGGGCCGCGCATCGGTGATAGAGCATGTCGGTCACACTCTTTCGGCTGTACTCGGGTACCGTTCATTATGCGGATTTCGTACATTGTATGTATGATGTAAGTGGATCGACGCGCATATTCACATATACGCATACACGTAGAAAAAAATGCATTTCCACGGGCGTTGGAGAAAGACGCAGAATTAGAATTATTAGCTATTAGATGCCGGTCGAGCGGTACTAGCCGAAATTACAGTATTTTTTTAATGGAGCAATGTGAGTGGTAAAATTTTAATTAGAACGTTCCTTAAGGAACAGGAAAGATTTTGCCGATCATTATTTTACGTTAAAAAGGAAAGAAATAATATCTATAATAATTTATTTTCCCAAGAATAGTACACAAATATAGAAAAGGGATAAATCAGGTACCTATATTTAGGGAATAGAGAACAGAAACTAAAATTAATCATAGTACATGGCTTTATTATTCTTCAAAATATTCTCCATGAAGATCAATTCACTTTTGCATGCGCTTGAATCAGTTTTCGAAGCACTTTTTCCACTCCGATTGAGGTACCTCCAAAATATGCATTTTTAAAGCATCAATCGCTTCTTCAGTCATTGAAAAACGTTGACCACATAATTTTTGTTTGATGTACGGAAACAAAAAGAAGTCATTGGGTGCCAAATCAGGGCTGTACGGCGAATGACCCATCAATTCAACTTTTTCAGTTGCCAAAAACTCTCTTGTTTGAGCTGATGTGTGAGAGCTCGCACTATCCTGGTGGATAATGATCCATCCTCGGCGGTTGCTTTCCCTTATTTCTTTGAATACTTTTGACAAACAAATGGTTGTGTACCATTTAGAATTGACCCCCCGACGCTGCACCAATGGTACGGTTACCACATGTCCGGTTTTTCCGAAAAAACTAACGACCATTTGCTTCGAAGTGCTTCTGTTGGATTTGGATCATCTTGAAAGACCCATACAGTCGACTGCTGTTTACCTTCGGGCTCATAAACACAGATCTATGATTCGTCACCTGTTACGATCTCATGTTTTGAAGTACCGTAATCGTATTTTTGGGGAATTTCGGTCGACCAATCCACACGAGTCTTTTTTTGACCGATTGTTAAATTATGCGGAATCCACCGCCAACAAATTATTTTGACGGCCAAATGTTGCACTCACTAATACCTTAATCTCACGATACGTCACATACCGATCTTGCATTATCAGTTCACGCACAGCATCAATGTTTTTCGGAACAACAACTCATTTGTATTTATCTTGATTGCATTTTCTTCTAAGACTTCTTTCCACACTTGCAAATTATTCTGTAAGTCATTTCTATTTCCTGTCATGATCACCACATCGTCTGCAAAGGCGTATCTTCTGTAAATTCTTATACTTCACATGTAGACATTTAATCCGTTCACTGCATTTTTTAATAACCTCATCCATAAACATTGTGAAAATCACTGGGCTCATTCCTCCTCCCTGTCTTAATCTCTCTTTTGCTACAAATTCTTCTGATTTTATATTTTTTATCATGACCGTGTTCTTGGACAGGCATTTTATGTTTCTCCTGAGTTTGGAATATTTCTTTCCTCTAGTACATCCCATACTTTTTGTTTTGTTACTAGATCGAATGCTTTTTCTAAATGCGAAGTATGTTCTTCCTTTTGTGCTTACAGTTTTATTTATTATCTCTTTGATGGTGAAAATCTGGTCTTGTATACTTCTTCCTTTTCTAAAACCATTTTGCGACTCCGTTAAAGATGCATCTATTATTTTAGTCAGTCTTTGAGTTAGTATTTGCTCATATACATACTTTCAGTGCATTACTTAGTGTCATTATCCCTCTATAATTGCTGCAGTTTTTCTTGTCCTCCACGAAAATGTAAGAAATTTAGTAGCTTAAGATTATGACATATATGAAAATTAAGTTACAAATATCACAATCCTAAAATAAGTAAAATTTTGCTAATAAATCACTATATAAAAGAAATACAACGAATTTTAACAATATTTCGATTTGAATTCATAAATACCAATAGTTTTGTGATGTTTAAATGTAAGGTGTTCCACCCTCTTCCTGTTCGATCTTCCTTCTCTTCCAAAACTTCAAACATCCAGTTTCTTTTCCTTAGACGATTTACAACTTCAGGTCATTTTCATAATTTCATTTTTTAAATACAGAAAAAAAATCCTTATTTGGATTGTATAGTGTTATGCGTCAGAATGTGTTGTGAATTTACAGTGTATTTAAAAATAGACTACTCTTTTACGTAGTAACATTAATTAGTCCCATTATCTGCCAAAGGGCGGCGTATAGCTTTATTTATTCCGTAAAAGTGCAGACTGCTACATTAGGGGCATTAAACAATTTCATAAACGCATTAATAATTCTAATACAAAAGGAAAGCAGCCAAGGTCGCATATGCTGCAGACAAACCTGATAATAATAAAGAATTAACAAGAAGACGGTGTTTAGGATTTATTAATGTATTGTTAGCTTCTAACAGCTTCTTTTCTATTTTATAAATTTGTATTAGAATATTTTGCTTGATTCAGTATATTGTCAGTTCGTGAGTTTTCCATATATCTCCGTTGTTTGTGTTCTTTTGTCCATTGAGTGTATAAACTTTAATATTTTGTTTTGTTGAATTTGTAATTTATTTAGGGTTTTCTTAGTTGTTTGGGTCAATATGTTAATTTGATAAAATTAATGTGAGATGTTAAAATTACTTCTGCTATTGGCGTTGCGTTTTTACTTGTTCATCCCATTTTAAGTTATTTTGAAATATTAATTCCAGATATATTATTTGTTTTGCTTCTAGTATGCGTCAATCATTAGCTGCGACATTTTCTGGAAAAAATCATGTTTTATTTTATTTTTTTCATTGACGATTATAAGATACTTTGATACCATTCTTCATTTTTTAGCTATATCTGTGCGTATATGTTCTTGTAGATATTATTTATTTTTGTTTGTATATATCATGTATACCTATATCGTTTGTATATGCGTAGATTTCACCGAATATCTTAATATAAAAAATAATATGTTCAGTGGAATAATTGCTACCCAATTTCACACCATTCAAAAAAATATATTCTGAAGACTTTCGGAGAAGGTGTATGAGTCGAAAATAAGTTAGTGTTTGATGTAAGCAGTTCACAAGTGGACGCACAGCTTTGAACGATGATCCCGTAGGTGGGCGAAAAAACCATCAACAACGAAAATCAGACCTGGCTCGTTCTGATTTTCATTTGTTTGGGTCGTTGAAAGCTCATTTGTCGGGCAAAAGGTTTGTAGACGACGACGAAGTTCAAGAGGAAGTACGGCAGTATTTTACAAATTTGGATCGTACCTTTTACGAAGAGAGTTTACAGAAGCTTGTGCCTCGCTGGAATAAGTGCTTTTACATTGGCAGAGATTATGTTGAAAAGTAGCTAACAGTTCACGTTTTTATTTAGTGTATGTTTGATTGCTATAAATAAAGTAGTCTGTCTGTAGTTCACAAATGTACCTTAGTACTTTATTTCGTCGCCATCAAAGAGTAAATAAAGTTGAAGCATTGGAATATATTCAATACACAAAAGAGACAATATTTAGGTCACATTACTACCAGTTCCTAATCGTTTTATATAATAATATGACACCATTTTCGTCTATTCCTTTTGCCTAATGAAAGCATTATCATTATCATTATCCGCTTTGCCACACGTAATATACAGATATTGATTCCTGAAAATGTGACATACGGAGATTGTAGCGAGGGTTAACACACACACATGTGATTCATACTCCAGGTTAATGTTCTTTAATCGATGCTGTTACTTAGATACACTAAATTATTTGCATTTCTAGATAGATGACATATACAGGGTGAGTTTTTTCAGATGTTTAGCATGGGGATCTCGGAAACCAGCGGAGATAGGGAAACGATCAAATGGGAATAGAATTGCAGTTTTACGAGCTCAATCTAATGAGCCTCTTGTTTTTTCGAAGAAATGCACGGCTAACTTGATATCTCGAAAAAACTGTTTTCTTGTTATTTCGTTTAGTGCCCGTAGCTCTGTTATTATTGATTTTCGAAAAAAAGTGTAAAGAAGGTAGTTATACAATATGTGCTGAATAAGACAGTCTCATCGATTTTTTTTATTAAAGCTGTGATTTTTGAGATATGACAAAAAATGTTGGTTTTTTTAATGGAAACCATTCTATGATGCTACCATGCTATGATTTCATAAAAAAGCATTTTTTCAACGATTTCAACCATATAACACTTGACATAATTCTTTTTGCAAATAAATAAATTACAGTCATTTTCTCCTTTTCACTCTTCAAGTAGTAAGTTATGGAAACAATTGACAGATGCAAACGACAATTATTGGCAGGCGCAAATAACCTTAGTTTTCATTTAACGCTGATTAAAGTTTCGTAAAGTAGCAACATGATTTTTTTCTAATATAGAAAAGCGTGATATGGTTCAGTGTAACATTATGTGTCACAAAAATATCATACAAGCTGCACAACTCTATTTATAGCGGTATTTCGATCGCCACCAGCCATCTCTAACTACCTTTAAGAGATTGTTTGATAAGTTGGGGGAGTGCGGTTCTTCCTGTAATCTAAATCATACTGCAAGAGGAATTAGTGAACAGACAGAGGTAAATGTGTTGGCACATGTAATGCAAAATCCATCGATTTCAACCCAAAAAATTTCAATAGAAGCAGGCATGGCCCAACGTACTATTGTACGAGTACTGAAGAAGCATAGGTTTTATTCCTATAAATTACCAGTTGCACAAATACTGCACGTTGGTGATTACAATAAGCGTATTGACTTTTGTACTTGGTTTAATAACATGTGTGAAGCTGACCTGCAGTTTAAATTTAAAGTTTTGTGGACGGATGAAACACGATTACAAGCTGCGGCATGTTTAATAGACATAACGAACATTTGTGGGTGCAAGAAAAACCGCATCATGTTCAACAGAGAAGACTCCAAGTTAAGTTTGGATTTAATGTTTGGTGCGGCGTCATTGGTTCAACAATTCTTGGTCCGTACATTTTTGATGGTACATTAACTGCTGATCATTATCTTTACTTTCTGCAGAACGAGTTTGATTGTTAGATTAAATACCCTTACACACACGTCGTACGCACGAATGGTTTCTACACGATGGGACACCACCGCATAATCAGATAACGGTACGAAATAATTTAAATGAAGCATTTCGTGATATCAAGTTAGTCGTGCATTTTTTCGAAAAACCAAAAGGCTTATTCGATTGAGCTCGTAAAACTGCAACTCCGAAGACGAAATATGTAGCGAATTGCCCTTTTTGCAGTTTAAAAATGGTATTAAAATTGTATAAAGTACAAGTGCCTCAAGAGGGCAGAGCGTAACGAAGATGCGATTCGAAAAGGGCAAAGTAAGTGATTCGAGCAGAGGGAGGAATAAGCTCCCTGGCTACAAACCTAATTGCAAAGCACGCAGAAGACAACTTGACAAGAGTGTTATTAACAATAAGACCCAGGAATCTGACAGATGGAACTCTATTGATAGTCTCATCTTCGAAAACACATGCTTGCCGCAGTGCACCTTTATACGGTAGAATCACGGTTTTTACTTTATTGTATTAGCATAGGTAATTTGAATTACATCACCTTTTGATGATGTCGCTGGATACAGCCGATTTTAGGTCTTCTTTTTTAGAGCTGCTCCATGTGATGCTAGTCTCGTCTACGAAGACACAAAGGTGCCCGTTGATCTTTAAATTGGTGATGTCATTGATGAATAGAAGGAAAAGCATTGGACCAAGCACTGAGCCTTGCGGAACGGCAGGGTCAATTTCCATACACGATGAGGAAGATCTATTCGCCCTCACGATCTGTTTCCTATTGAAAAGGTACGATTTGAACCATTCCAGAGGAGTACCACGTATCGCATAGTAAGATAATTTTTTTATTAGGATGTCATGACTGACACAGTCAAAGACTTTAGATAAGTCCCAGAACACAGTTGCTGTAAAGCGCTTGTTATTTATATTAGTAAATACTTCATTGAAGACAGAGAACAAGGCGTCGGCGGTACCTGAATTGGACAAGAAGCCGAACTGTGCAGGCGTTATAATTTTGATTTTTTTAAAGAAAAGTCATTAGCTGTTGTTTATTAATGTCTCAATAATTTTAGACAGTTAGTTATCCTGGTCCTATAAGCAGTGTTATAATCTCCATTTACGAAATTATTCATAATTGAAATGTTTAATGCTACAATATAAGTAAGTATATTAATTGTTATTAACTTATTGCTATCAATTTATAATATTTGTAAAGATACATTTCAGACCAATCCGCTTTTGTGCCGTGTTCCAATCTGCTTACTTTTCATCTTTGGATATTAACATATGTAATAATGATTTCTTTATTCGCATTGCTAATTAGTGAATCTTTCACCGAAATTAGAAATCACTCGAGATAAATCTTACCTTTTATGAAATGTATGAAAGCCAGTACATTTATGAATGTCTTCTTGCATGAACTACGCTCTGTGTTCGCTCTAATTGAGCGAAATTTGGGTGCTAATATGCGTTTTAAGTGGGTTGCATTGAAGTAACGCTTCGAATGGTACACACCTAAAGAGTTGATTGTCTAGATTACGAAACACTTAAATATGTTACACAAGGGTATTAGAGCAAACTTAGTGTTATATTCGTTGTTACACGTCCTAGAAAATAGATTTGAACGAAATAACACTGTTTTACGAGGAAATTAGAACCTAAAACTTTAAGTTTACTGATTCCAATGTTTGTATCTACAAATTTACTATTCGATGCTATAGTTTGCAACATTAGTGATTGTTGTTTCTCTCTAAGTAACCGTTGCCAGTCAATCAGTCAAGTCAGCAATTATTTATACCAAATCAGCAATTAAACTAGACCGACCCTCAATAACAGTAACAATGTAATACATTTGAAATTGATTTCGTATGTGAAATTTACCAAGGATTTGCTCTTTCAATGGAGTTTGATGGCTTGAATTTTGCTAATGTTGATCCTCCTGTTTGTCAGTTAATGTCAAAAACATGAAGGCAAACAGAAAATTAAATGAAACTATCACCACGAACCAGGTATATAGAAAAATTATTATAAGAAAGATAATAACAATACAAAAAAAGTTAACCTAAACAAATGTTATAAAATCTTAAGTTAAAAATTCTCGAAGGCTGTAGTAACTCTTACATATAAAGGAAATTCTTGAGCTTATGCGTAAAACCTCAGGAACTGCTTTTTAGTACATTAGCCAACTTATTACATAATTTACTGCCTAGGTAGTGTACTCCTTGATCGGTGACTTTCAGTTCACACTTCGGGACACAAAAGTTGTCTAAATGCCGTGTGTTATAATTGTATATATCTTTGTGCGTAAGATAGGTATCTGCTAGTCGATGAGTATAGTAGATGACTGTTGTATATGTGGGAGAAATAACGCTCACTTACTTTTAATAATCAGTTATTATTATTAGAAGAACAGAAACAGCTATTGAAGTATACTTTAGGTCTATCGTAACAGCGGTTGTAGTAGTAAACATAGTAATGGGCGGTGTCTACACTGCTC